>AWOL01S0061764.1:0-42181 GCA_000715115.1 Nicotiana otophora
CATTCTTTAACTACAATTCATCTAGTTAATTTACAAAAATACTTCACTTGTTACTACATATTTTCTCTTACACACTTTATCCCCCTTTTGTATATAATTTATCATACACAAACATTTATTTTTCACCATGTGATATTTTTGTTCTATCACTCTTCATTCAAGCTGCTTTATCGTTCTTTGTATATATCAAATTAATCATTCTTTTGAACCTCCCCTCATTTATTTGATTGAGTCCACAAGAACCACATTTTGTGAATCTTGAGGGATGCCTAACACCTTCCATTAGACATAACTTGAACCCTTACTCAGAATCTCAACGGTTTCGTAGACCATAGTCGATGTGTATGTTATATAGTGTAATATAGGTGTCCTAGTGTACCTTAAACATTAGCTGGTGACTCTAAACAATAATTAACCTTGTAGGGTACTATAAGTTATGGTTTGTTTTGTCTTGTTCAAAATAGGATGCAATAATCCCTACTCAAAGCTTTTGTGAAGATGTTAGCAATATGCTTATCAGCAGCACCAAATTCCAGAGTGATCAAACCCTTCTCAAAATCATCCCTAAAACAATGATGCCTAACATCCACGTGTTTAGTTCATTTGTGATGAACTAGGTTCTTGGTCATACTAATTGCACTAGTATTGTCATAAAAGATAGGAATACATCCTACATCAATTTCAAAGTCCATTAATTGCTGTTTAATCTACAACAATTGAGCACAACATGAGGCAACTACTCAGTTTCTGTAGCAGACAAAGCCATAGAGTTTTTCTTTTTGGTGGCCCAAGATACAAGACTTGAGCCAAGAAAGTGTGCCATACCTGAAGTGCTCTTTCTATCCACAAGAAAACCTGCATAATCAACATCAGCATATCCTACTACATAAAAATTACTGTCTTTGGGATACCATAGGCAAAGATCAGTGGTGCCTTTTAGGTATCTCAAGATCCTTTTGACAACCTATAAGTGAGTCTCCTTTGGATTAGCCTAAAATCTAGCACAAAGACCTACACTAAAAATAATGCCAGGTCTACTAGTAGTGAGATATAACAGAGATCCAATCATTCCCCTATATATTTTCTAATCAACAAATGAACCAGGTTCATCCAAATCTAATTTCGTGGTTGTTGCTATAGGAGTATCAATTTCTTTAAAATCTTCCATCTTAAATCTTTTGAGAAACTCTTTCACATACTTTTGCTGATGGATCATAGTTTTATTTGAATTTTGTTTAATTTATAAGCCTAAAAAGAATTTAAGCTCACCCATCATACTCATTTCAAACTCACTCCCCATTATCTTAGCAAATTCTTTACTTAACCTATCAGTTGTTGCTCCAAAGATTATATCATCAACATATATCTAACGTACCAAGAGATATTTACCTTTTTCTTTCAAGAATAAAGTATTGTCAGTTTTACCTCTCTTATAGCCATGATCGAGCAAGAATTTAGACAATCTTTCATACCATGCTCTTGGAGCCTGCTTGAACCCATAAAGTGCCTTGTCAAGATTGTGCACATGATTAGGACACTCTTGCTTTCAAAGCCATGGGGTTGCTTGACAAACACTTCTTCCTTTAGATAGCCATTGAGGAAGGCACTCTTGAAATCATCTGATGGAGAGTGCATTCCTTGTAAGAAGCAAAGGCTATAAGAAGTCTAATTTCTTCCAATCTTGCAACTGGAGCAGAAGTTTCATCATGGTCTTGGTACTAGATGCCAAACTTGACTATATCCCCGAACCACCAATCTTGCCTTGTTCCTTGTAATTGTTCCTTCTTCATCAAGTTTGTTTCTGAAGACTCATTTAGTGCCAATCATTGTTCTTTCCTTAGGTCTTGGTACTAGATGCCAAACTTGACTATATCCCCGAACCACCAATCTTGCCTTGTTCCTTGTAATTGTTCCTTCTTCATCAAGTTTGTTTCTGAAGACTCATTTAGTGCCAATCATTGTTCTTTCCTTAGGTCTTGGTACTAGATGCCAAACTTGACTATATCCCCGAACCACCAATCTTGCCTTGTTCCTTGTAATTGTTCCTTCTTCATCAAGTTTGTTTCTGAAGACTCATTTAGTGCCAATCATTGTTCTTTCCTTAGGTCTTGGTACTAGATGCCAAACTTGACTTTTCTTAAATTGATTGAGTTCATCTTGTATTGCATTCACCCAATACGCATCCTGCAAAGCCTCAAAAATATTTTTAGGTTCAATAAGAGATAAAAAAGCATCAAAAGTACAAAGGTTCTTTAAAGAAGATCTGGTTTTGATTCCAGAGGTTGGATCAGTAATTATGTTCCCAATGGGATGAGAACTTTGATACTTGTAAGGATTCACAACCAACTAGTTTTCTCTAGATGTTCATTCAATATTTTGTTGTTGAGGAACAAGTTCATGGATAGGTTCCCTCAAGGTGTGAGGATCAGTTCCTCTTTGGTCAGTTTCCCCTGGGTAGAAGGACCTATTCCATCACTTGTTGCTTCTCGTAGTGCAGATTTAGGATGGACTATGGTTTTATCATTTGAGTTTCTTACCAGCCCAATCTCTTCATCATCTTGTTCCTCATTTAAAGGCCACATGTGAAAGGAACCTTTTCTTATTTCTTGTCATGTGTTTTGAGCAACCTCTTTCCATATATCATTTCTGGCTGCTCTTTCTTACTTGGACCTGCAAAAGAAAATCAGAGGTAAGTCTTAGGAACCCAAACTAGGTTGGTTCCCTTTCTATGAATAAATAGATAAATCAATTTTTTCTTTGCCCAACTTGGCAGCCTATTCTTCCCTAGAATAAAATTGTTGTTACTTATACTTGCTTTTTCTTTTGCTACACATTCACTCCTATAGTGTCTAGTGTTATCACAGTGAGTGCAAATCTTATTCTCAGGAAGTGTTAGGTACTTATTTTTGGGATCCATTTGGGTGCAGAGTTTCCAAAGCCAAGCCCCTTTGTATTGCTACTATGGTGTTCTTATCGCTGTGAAAGTGCATCAGAGGACCTGTTCCATTTACATGTTCTATCCAGTTCATGTTTAACCTTAGTCAAGTCGTCTTCCAAAACTCTTATATTGTCTTCCTTTTTGTATAGCTCATCTTTAAGCTTCCTTAAATCATCCTCTAAGTTGAGTTGTATATCACTGGCTATCTCTTTTCATGTCCCTAACTTTAACTTTATATTTTAAGATCTAAGTTCTAAGACAGTTGTATCAAGTGCATGGACCTGGTTCTTCAAAACTGTATTTTCCTTTTCAGTTTTACAAGCTTTTATTTCCAGGTTTTTTCATTCTTCTTTTAAAAAGTTACATTCTTTTGACAGGCTTTCTTTTTCAGAACTTATATTCTTAGATTCATCAATTAATGTTAACAATAGTTTTGATAGTCTATCTTTGGAAAGAAATTTAATTTTGTCTTTTAGGTCCAGAAAACTTATGTATGATTCTTCATCAGGTTTATCTTCAGATTCTTGAATTGCTATAAGAGCTCGTTCAACACCATCATCATCATCAATGTCCTCATTTGAACTGTCTTCCCAAGTAGCAATCATTGCTTTGGATGGCCCTATGTTGTATTTCTTCTTATCATGAACTTGTTCCTTCTTTCTATTTAGGTCTCTCATTTTTCTACTCGATTTTCCACATAGGACAGTTCTTGATCATGTGGTTCTTTTTACCATATTTGAAGCATCCATCAGTTATCTGCAAGTGATCTTTTCTCCTCTCCTTCCACAAAGAGTAGTAATGATCATTTGATAGCGGTGGCCTAGTGGTGGATTGCTCTTTACAGTTTCCAGTTAGTGCCCTCATCTTGATCTTTTCCTAAGATATTAGCCTCTTCAAGGATAACCCACTCTGATACTAATTAATATTTTATACTTCAATACCACAAAAGAGGGGTGATTTGTGTGGTGCCCAATTTTTGCGTGCACTGAATTATCAAAGGACCTGGTTCTTCTTTGTATTCCTTACACTATAGTTACGGAATAAATAATGCAGAAAGTAAAGAACACAAGAATATTTACGTAGAAAACACCCGGCTCAAAAGGTAAAAAAACCACGACCTACTACCCAACAGGAATTTTCCCAAACACTTCACTACAACTATGAGCCAACAACAAAGTTTACAACCTCTTGCAAACCTAAGGATTAACTCTAACCCATGTAGCAAGAAGCCACGGGTTATTGCGACTACTTCAAGTTAACTCTAACTTAAAAGATACAACTTGAGTTTACAACCTCTTGCAAACCTAAGGATTAACTCTAACCCTTGTAACAACACGTCATGGGCTGTTACGACTACTTCAAGTTAACTCTAACTTGAATAATACAACTCAGGTACCTAGTATAATTTGCTTCTAAGAAAGCTAAAAAGTACAACTGAAAAACGCCTACTATAGTTTGAACTAGAAATAAAGAAAGACACATAAAACTCTTTATGAAGTTGGTTCTTCAATCTGGTTCGTGTAGCTTCAGGATCACACTCTTGAATCTCACAAGAATTGCTCACACAATGCCTTGCTATTTTACTCTCAATTCGTGCTTTCACTTCTGTATGTGTGTGTCACCTGTAAAACAGAACACAATTGATATTTATAGAGTTAGTAGAATAAGGATTAACTAGAGTTCTAATGCTTTCTTCTTCCTTGGTGGAAGAGTTCTAGTTATCCTCAACTTCTAACTTCTTCCTTATCTTGGATAGAGGTTCTCTTCAAGTAAGGAATCCTGCTCCTTATAAAATATTCAACCTTTTCTTTCAGGGATTATCAGAAACAACCAATTATACTTATTCCTTTCACGTGCATGCCTTTTGCTTGATTCTGTTCATCACCTGTGTACACTCTCTATGGACTTGGTTCATGCATGTGTTCCTTTGTTAATCATCAAAATCAAAATCGCTCAGGTCAAAATTCGCTCAAAGGTATTGAAGAACAAAACAACAACATAACGAAGGACCAGATCCCAACATTGATTACATCGTGTGTCCTTAGTATTGTTATGTCTTTGTTTATGTTATTCACTTGTAACTCATACTCATCTTATTTAGAAGCATCTCATAGGACACTTTGTTAAACCATAAACCTTGTGTTTGTGTTGACTAGAGTTAGTCAAGTGGTTAGCTTTGTAACAAAGTTATTATAAAGAGGATTGCAATAAAGGTATTGTAAGTAGGTAAAAGATTTAGAGTTTAATTCCTAGGTTACAATAGGTTATAATCTAAAGTTGCTCAGTTAATGAAGTTGAAATCTTACGAGTGTAGGTCGTGGATTTTAATCTCGTGAGCTGGGTGTTTTCTATGTAAATATCATTGTGTTATTTACTTAATGATCTGTTCTGTGGGAACTGATAGAGAACCAGGTTCTCTATACAATTTGGTGGACTCTTAGTTTACATCAATTGGTATCAGACCGGGTTATGTTTATACGGATAACACCTAGAAAGGATCTACATGGCTGCTCCACCAAAATTTGAAGAAGGTTAATCAACCTACAGACCACTAAGATTCAATGGACAATACTACGGATGGTGGAAGACAAGAATATATGATTTTATCATGGCAGAAGATTTAGAGCTTTAAGATGTTAGCTGTGATGGACCCTTTGTCCCTATGAAGACCATTGGCGATACAACAGTCACAGTTCCAAAGACAAGGAAAGAATATAATAATGCTAGTAGTAAAGCCATAGAGAAAAACTTCCGAGCAAAGAAGATCCTCGTCTGTGGTATTGGACCAGACGAGTATAATCGAATCTCAGCCTCCCAATCTACCAATGAGATTTGGGAGGCTTTCCAAACTACGCACGAAGGTACCACTATAGTCAAGCAGTCAAAAATTGACATGCTCACTACTGAGTATGAACTTTTCAAGATGAAGAAGGATGAGTCTATTCAAGACATGCATACTCGCTTTACTTCCATTATCGATGAGCTTCACTCCCTTGGAGAGATTATCCCAAGGAGAAAACAGGTCAGAAAAATACTCAGTGTGTTACCTGGTTCCTGGAAGAGCAAAGTCAATGCTTTCACGGAAGCCAAAGATCTGCAAAAGCTGACAATTGATGAACTCATTGAAAATCTAAAAACCTATGAAATGAAGAAAAAGAAAGATCATCAAAGAAGAGAACCCAAAAAGGAGAAGAACTTGGTTCTCAAGGTAGACAACAGTGACTCAAGTGGTGATGATGCTGACATGGCCTATCTTACACGGAGATTTCATAAAATGGTTCGTAGAAATGGAGGTATTCCTAAGTAAGGTAGCTCTAGCAGAAATACAAAAGGATATGATTGTTGTGACAAATGTGGGAAGCCGGGATATTTCATCAAAGATTTCTCTCTCCACAAGCAGGACCATTGCAAGCACAACATAGACAAGACATCTAAGAGGAACCCCGTCTCCGACATAAAACTCAAGAGAAGAGATACCACTGATATTGTTGTAAAACAAGCTCTTGCAGCCTGGGGAGATTCCTCTAGTGAATCTGAGGGTGATGATAAACAAGGTGACACCTCCATGATGGCCGTTGAAAGCGAAGGCGCAAAATATGATTCCATATTTGCCCTTATGGCAAAATATGATGAGGATGAAGATGATGATTACAATGAGGTAAACTTTCTAGACGTTCAAAGAAATTTGAAGTCCTACTCGTAAAAGAAGTTGGTATCTTAGCTAATGTCTTAATTGATGCTTACCATAATCTCATTAATGATAAAAATGCTTTAACTGAGAAAACAAGGAGATATAGAGTATGAGAGAGATGATTTACTGGTCGTAGTTGTTGATGTGAAGGAAACAATAGAGGAGTTAAAGAAAGAAAAAGATATTTTAACTGAGAAAATCGAAGAGATAGAACATGAGAGAGATGACTTGCTGGTAGTAGTTGTGGATCTGAAGAAAATAGTAGAAGAGTTAAATAAAGATAATATTTTGTTAAAAACTTCCAATGGACAATTGCATGAACTCCTGAAAAGGAAAGGAAATGACGAGTGAGGCACACCTTAAGCTTGAAAATAAACTCAAAAAGGTAAAATTGAGTCTTTGTGCTGAACTTGAAAGAAATAGACATCTTCAGGAAGATTTAAGCAGGGTTAATAATGACCTAGATAAATCTCTGAAGTGGACCTGGTCTTCTGACACAATCACTTCCATGTATAGAAGTAATAGGGGGAACAGGCAGGGAATCAGGTTTCAAAAAGGAAAGGCACCCTACAACCCACATAGCACGTATGTTATTGTCCCTGATAACTAGCTTTGCACTCACTGTGGTAATACTAGTCATTACAAAGTTTCTTGTAAAGCAAGGTCTCAGTCCCAACAGAAAAATAAAAATTTTGTTGAAACAATATCTATTGCTAAGGAACCTGTTTCTCTTAAAAAAAGTGTGTGATGCCTGCCTGGACTAAAAGAAGTCTAATTCCCCCCTTTCCTCATTATAAGAGACCCAAACTTGTTTGGGTTCCTAAGTCCAATCTCTGATTCCTTGTGCAGGCAGCAGTGAAAGGAAGCAACAAAAGATGGTACATGGATATTGGCTGTTCTATTCACATAACTGGAAGTACTGATGATTTCCTTTTACTCAAAGCCCTGCAAGGTGGGAGTGTGTCCTTTGGAAATGGCAAAAAGGGATACATTCTGGGACTTGGAAAAATTGGGAAGACACTCACTCACTCAATTGAAAATGTGTATTATATGAATCGATTGAAATACAGCCTGTTGAGTATCTCTCAAATCTGTGACAAAGGAAACAAAGTGGAGTTCTTATCAAAGTCTTGCATTGTGAGCAATCTTGTAACTGGTGAAATAGTTCTGGTGGCCAAAAGAATTAAAAACATCTATGTTGCAGACTTTGAGTCTCTGCACAGTGGTGATCTTACTTGTTTGAGTGTTGTTGATGATGATGCTGAACTATGGCATAGAAGATTGGGGCATGCAAGGTTTACTCTATTGAACAAGCTAATCAAGAAGGACCTGGTTCGTGGGCTACCAAAGTCAAAGTTCAAAGATCACAAGGTGTGTGATGCATGTGTGAAAGGAAAGCAAGTCAGGTCCTCATTCAAGCCAAAGAAGGAAGTGAGCACCTCAAGGCCACCGAATCTTCTTCATATGGATTTGTGTGGACCTATGAGGATGCCCAGTACAGGAGGAAAGAAGTAGATCTTTGTTATTGTTGATGACTATTCCAGATTCACACGGACCTTATTTCTCAAAATCAAGGATGAAACCTTTCCAGTCTTTGCTGCCTTTGTGAAGCAAATTCAAGTGAAGATGAGCCATAATATTGTGAGCATAAGATCTGATCATGGAACCGAGTTTGACCATGCAAACTTTGATGAATTCTGTGCTGAAAATGGTATAAGTCATACTTTTTCGGCTCCCAGAACACCTCAACAAAATGGTGTTTTGGAGAGGAAAAATAGGACTCTTGAAGATATGGCAAGGACGATGCTAATTGATAGTGGTGTACTAAAGAGATTTTGGGCTGAGCAATGAACACTGCATGTTATCTCATAATCAAGGGCATGATTAGGTCCCTCCTTAACAAGACACTGTATGAATTGCTAAATGGGAGAAAACCAAAGCTGACTTACCTAAGAGCATTTTGATGAAAATGTTTTGTTCTCAATAACTGTAAGCAAGCATTGAGAAAATTTGATGCTAAATTTGATGAAGGAACTTTTCTTGGCTATTCTTCACAAAGTAAAGCATACAAGGTCTACAATAATAGGACTAAATGTGTAGAGGAAAGAGTACATGTAATCTTCGATGAATCACACCACTAAAGGGGAAAAGATTCACATGATAAGAATTATCAAGATGGAGATTATTCAAAGGTCCCTGGAGAGGTCATATATATGGAAAACAGGAAGGCAGACCTAACGAGTCAAGTCAAGGAGTCTAGTGAAGATGATGCAATAGAACTTCCAGCTGTTTCGGAGGAACCTGGTCCCTCCATCACAACTACTGAAGCTGAAAATAGAGTTGATGATGTTGTACTAGGCACTCCTGATGCAGAGCAGAGAAGTGGTACTCATACTTCCATCGATGCCAATAATGAGTCTCACATGGCAGAACCTGGTCCCTCACATTCTGAGACTCAGATGTCTAGCTGGAAGCACAAAAGCTCACATCCTCTCCAAAATGTAATCACTCCTTTGGATTAAGGAATTCAGACTAGATCAAAGACAAACAAAATATGTTTGCTTTCTTAGCTTTCCCATCTCAAATTGATCAAAATAATATTAAGGAAGCATTGAAAGATGCTGATTGGATTGCTGCTATGCAATAAGAGCACCATCAATTTGAGAGGAACAATGTGTGGCACCTTATTCCTCGACCTTCAGATAGTATCATAACTAGGTGGGTGTTCAGAAACAAGCTTGATGAGTTTGGCAATACAACAAGAAATAAATCCAGACTAGTGGTCCAAGGCTATAATCAAGAGGAAGGAATTGATTATGATGAAACTTTTTCTCTAGTTGCAAGAATGGAAGCCATCCGAATTCTTATTGCTTTTGCATCTCATATGGAATTCACATTGTTCCAAATGGATGTCAAGAGTTTCTGAATGGATATTTGAAGGAAGAAGTTTTTGTCAAACAACCACCTAGTTTTGAATGCCATGAACATCTTGAACATGTCTTCAAGCTTGACAAGGCCTTATATAGATTAAAGCAGGCCCCTCGTGCATGGTATGGAAGGTTGTCCAGGTTCCTTCTGGAGAATGGCTTCACTAGAGGGAAAATTGACTACACTTGTTTTTCTAAATAAAAGAGAGAGGAACGTGCTAATTGTGCAGGTCTATGTTGATGACATCATTTTTGGTGCAACAAATGATTCTTTGTGTGAGGAGTTTGCAAAGCTTATGGGAAGCGAGTTTGAGATGAGTATGATGGGGGAACTGAACTTCTTCCTATGACTACAATTTAAGCAAACCTCTAAGGGAACGATGATAAGCCAGCAGAAATACATTAAGGAGCTTCTGAAGAGGTTTGAGATGGAAAGTTGAAAGACCATTGATACTCCTATTCCTACTGCCACTCGTCTAGACATAGACGAACCTGGTTCCCCTGTAAATGAAACTATGTATCGGGGTATCATTGGATCTCTCTTGTACCTAACAATCAGTAGATCTGACATTGTGTTTAGTGTTAGGTTGTGTGCTAGATTCCAATCAAGTCCTAAAGAATCTCACTTGAAAGCTGCTAAAAGAATTCTGAGATATCGCAAAGGAACACAAGACCTGGTCCTCTATTATCCCTCGGGGGATAATTTTGACTTAATTTGGTATGCTGATGCTAATTATGCTGGTTATCTGGTGGAAAGGAAGAGCACATCTGGCATGGCACATTTTTTTGGGATCATGCTTGATTTCATGGGGTACAAAGAAAGAAAATTCTTGGCTCTCTCTACTGCATAAGCTGAATTTGTGGCAGCTACCTCATGTTATGCCAAACTACTGTGGATCAAGCAATAATTAGAAGAGTTTGGTGTATTTTTTCACTGTGTGCCACCGCTGTGTGATAACACAAGTTCCCTTAATATGGCAAAGAACCTGTTTCAGCATAAGAAGACAAAGCATATTGATGTGCGACACCATTTCCCGAGGGATAATTTTGAACAAGGACTCATCTGTATGATGTTCTGCAAGATAGAGGACCAGGTAGCCGATATCTTTATCAAAGCACTGAACAGAGAGCACTTTGAAAAGAATCGACTGGAGCTGGGTTTGATCAAGTTGAACTGAGAACCTGGCCCCTCAATGACTAGCTATGAAAGGATGGTAAGGTGAATTGCTAAAACGTGTTTTCTGGTAACTTCTAACTCAATTCTATACCATTACAGGTAAACACGGATGGCAACTACAGGAAAAACAAGTAGCTAATGACATTGCAATTTATTAGAAGGATGGTGCTCATATTTTCAAAATTAGTCAGGGAACCTGGTTCCCATGACATAGGTTAGTAGTTCCTTTTATACTCATACACATTTTTGAACTGCTAGTATGCCACGTCATTAATTGTTCTTGCCCTTTNCGGGAAGCGAGTTTGAGATGAGTATGATGGGGGGAACTGAACTTCTTCCTATGACTACAATTTAAACAAACCTCTAAGGGAACGATGATAAGCCAGCAGAAATACATTAAGGAGCTTCTGAAGAGGTTTGAGATGGAAAGTTGAAAGACCATTGATACTCCTACTCCTACTGCCACTCGTCTAGACATAGACGAACCTGGTTCCCCTGTAAATGAAACTATGTATCGGGGTATCATTGGATCTCTCTTGTACCTAACAACCAGTAGACCTGACATTGTGTTTAGTGTTAGGTTGTGTGCTAGATTCCAATCAAGTCCTAAAGAATCTCACTTGAAAGCTGCTAAAAGAATTCTGAGATATCGCAAAGGAACACAAGACCTGGTCCTCTATTATCCCTCGGGGGATAATTTTGACTTAATTTGGTATGCTGATGCTAATTATGCTGGTTATCTGGTGGAAAGGAAGAGCACATCTGGCATGGCACATTTTTTTGGGATCATGCTTGATTTCATGGGGTACAAAGAAACACAATTCTTGGCTCTCTCTACTGCATAAGCTGAATTTGTGGCAGCTACCTCATGTTGTGCCAAACTACTGTGGATCAAGCAATAATTAGAAGAGTTTGGTGTATTTTTTCACTGTGTGTCACCGCTGTGTGACAACACAAGTTCCCTTAATATGGCAAACAACCTGTTTCAGCATAAGAAGACAAAGCATATTGATGTGCGACACCATTTCCTGAGGGATAATTTTGAAAAAGGACTCATCTGTATAATGTTCTGCAAAATAGAGGACCAGGTAGCCGATATCTTTATCAAAGCACTGAACAGAGAGCACTTTGAAAAGAATCGACTGGAGCTGGGTTTGATCAAGTTGAACTGAGAACCTGGCCCCTCAATGACTAGCTATGAAAGGATGGTAAGGTGAATTGCTAAAACGTGTTTTCTGGTAACTTCTAACTCAATTCTATACCATTACAGGTAAACACACATGGCAACTACAGGAAAAACAAGTAGCTAATGACATTGCAATTTATTAGAAGGATGGTGCTCATATTTTCAAAATTAGTCAGGGAACCTGGTTCCCATGACTTAGGTTAGTAGTTCCTTTTATACTCATACACATTTTTGAACTGCTAGTATGCCACGTCATTAATTGTTCTTGCCCTTTCCCATATCTCTTAAACCCAAATGACACACCCATTACAAACTGACCCGTCTACCCATTCATTAAATCGCGTCCATTTATAACTGGTCCTTCATTTCCCTCTAAATACCCCCAAAAGACAAGTCTCTCTCATAACTGTCTACATCAAACACTCTTTCTCTTTGAAAATCCTCCTTTTTGTGTCTTCACTCTCCAAAATCTACCATTTCTTCACTACATTCTGAGTCTTAAAAGGCCATCACTGAAATCCCTGCTGTGTCTTTGTCCCATGAAACACAACTATCAGGATCGTAGCCCCAACCTTCACCTATTGAAACCACTATTTCCAACCAACCACCACCTACCGTCTCCTCCACCACTCCATCTAGTTCTGGTTCCCATCACAGCCAAAAAAATTGAACTCCTAAAAAGTTTATTGCTTTGACCTCCCCTTCTTCTACCACAGAGAAAATGGAAGTAGAGGGACTAGTGAAAGGAGAATAAGGTGCAGAGGTTTCAAGTCAATGTATTGAGGAAGAGGTTGTGGGCAAAGTGGTTGTCACTGGTTTGAGTGGCGATATGTCAGCATCTGGTGTATCTGACACCCCCACAGTTCAAGGGTTTGATCTGAATGTTCTGTCGTCATCGGGTAATACTCCACTCACTCTTACTGATTCTGCATTGTTGGAAAATATGGGTGAGAAAGATGAAAATATTTTGTTTGTTGCTACTGAGGGGAGTCTAGTTGGGGATTCTATGTCTGTTTGTGTGAATGCTAGGGTTCAGTGGGAAGAACGAGGGAATGGGGACCTAGTGCCTCAAGGTGACACGTCACTGGTTAGTACTACAGGGGAGCTTACAGAGGGACCTGGTCCCTCTTCCCAAAAGAAATTTTCTGCTCCTACTTGGGATGAAACTCCATGCTCTACTAAATAGCCCCTGGACAATACTGTTCCTATCCCTTCCCCTCACCTTAATAGAAACCATTTAGACATTATGTACCCTAAAATGAAGTCTGTGTCAGAAGAAGAAGGAGATGAAAGTGAGGAGGATTATGACAATTTGTCTGTAGCCCAGTTTATCGCTGCTAGGAGTGGTGGGACAACTATTCAAAAGTCTGTTCCTAAAAGATCCACTACTAGGAAACAGAAAAAGGTTGCTCTTAACAATGCTCTAAAGGAGAATAAGGAGAAACAGAAGAGAAGAAGACTTGTATAAAGTAGACTAGTTGATGAGGAGGATCTGCCTCTGGTAAATGTTGTGGAGGTTGAGGATGAATAGGTGAATGAGGAACCTGCTTCTCTTGTCCATAAATCCTCTAAGAAGACTGTGTCTGTGAAATAGATGAAGGTATCATCTACTAAGGTTGTTAAAACTGGTGGTGAAGAAAGTGTTGAGAAGAAGGAGTCTGGTGAGAAGGAGAAGTTTGCTTGGAAGGAGAAAAGTGTTGGGAAAAAGAAGTAACGACAGTGAGGAACCTAGTTCCTCAAAGAAGGCCAGAGTTGATATGTCTGAACTTGAACGAAAAGCAAAACTAAAAAAGTAAAAGGTTCTATGGGGCAGAGTTTTTGACACTGATATTCTTGAGAAGTCTAGAATGAGGTAGTTGATTGAAATCTGCAACTTCCAAAAGTGGACTCATCTTTTTACTATTCAAAGTCCAAAGGTTTGTGAGGAGGAAGTTCGCAGTTTCTATGCTGAGCTATTTAATGTGGAAGGTGACACCATCTGCTTATAGGTCAATAGGGTAGACTGTGTGATTGATGAGGCTGTGCTCGAGGGTATTCTTGAGGTGCCTGCTGAAGGGCTCTCAAGTATGGAGGGGACCTATTCCCCAAGTTTTAGGATGCTTATTCTCAAGCTCAAGCTGTTCAGCAAGGGGAACGAGTGCACAAGAAGGCACTGCTTGTAGAATACCAACTCCTGTTCGAGTTGGTCAATAAGGTCTTACTACCACGAGCTGAAAGTCGATCCATTGCATCTATAGCAGACTTGGTTCTTTTGGAGACATTGGACGGATACACTGCTATCAATCTTCCTGGGATTCTAATTAAACACATACCGAAGGTGGCAGACTTCAAGTATGGAAACCATGGGTTTCCATATGGGTTCCTGCTCACAAAAACTTTGAAAATTTTGATGTCAAGTTAGGGAGAGTAGTTGTGGGAACTTGTAAGCAAATGTTCTCAATAAACACCCTGGAGGAATGCGAGTGTATTGACAAAAGGTGGGAATTGACAGCTGTTCTACAATCTCTCAACTTATCGATGCTCAGAGTACTGCTAATAAGGTAATCAGGAGGTTGAAGGACCAGAATGCCATTCTTGAGGGCAAGCTCAATCAACATAGGACCGAACCGGGTTCTAGTAGTGCTCAAGGTGCAGATGTTGCCCGCTTGACTGCTGAGAATGCAGAACTGAGGAAATAGGTGGAGAACCTGAAAGAGAAATTGACCAATGAGCAGAGAGCTGCTAATGCTTGTGTGGATGGTCTCCTCAAGGCTCTTTCTCCCTCGTCATTTCCTTCCTTCTAGTGCCCCCTAAATTGTTTCTTTGTCAGTGTCCCTTTTGTTAGTCCCTGCCAAATTCTACAATTTTCTTTTTGTTCTCCGTCCCCTATGGTTGTGGTACTCTAGTAATGTTTATTTGTAAATATTTTGTAATGATGGTACTGCTACTTGTTTTTCTTCTTCTTAAATTAATGAGTATTTTAGTCCTTTTTAAATGCATGTTATACTCTTGTGTTCTGTTTTTAGCTATGTTATTTGCACACAAGTGGCATGAGTTAACTTTGCTGGATTTCTTTTTGCGTTTACTTGTATAATTATTTTTATGATGCCAAAAGGGGGAAGAAAATTTAAGGGGTGAAACAGGTTCNCACAAGTGGCATGAGTTAACTTTGCTGGATTTCTTTTTGCGTTTACTTGTATAATTATTTTTATGATGCCAAAAGGGGGAAGAAAATGTAAGGGGTGAAACAGGTTCTCAGGGGGAATACGGTTATTCTACATGAGGAATAATATGGAGATTTGGTTCTCAGGGGGAATATCATTTCTAAGTTTTTCATTATCAAAAAGGGGGAAATTGATAAGTTATGTGCCTTTTGGTTTTGATGATTTAACAAACTTCATTTGAGAACCAGATAGGGAACTTGATACAACTAGCCTCTCCACGCTCAGAACAACAAGTCAAATGTCTGGCACAAGTTCCAATGAAATCAGTTAAGGGAACAACAGAGGGAACATATAAATATCAGTTCCTCCGGTCACAATACAAGTCAACTCTTACAGCTGTTAAAGTTGTTGTACTGCACACGCAACAGTACAACATCACTGTGGAAGCATGCTGTGTACCGGACACTCCCTTGCATCATCTTTGATGACCTCACTTATATATTACCAACATGAGGAAAGGGATTACACACACTTGCAAACACTAAAACATTATTTTCTCTCAAGTGTGAAACCGCCTTCATTCTCTAAAAGGCATAGAAGAACAAAACAGCAACATAACGAAGGACCAGATCCCAACATTGATTACAGTCCTTAGTATTGTTGTGTCTTTGTTTATTTTATTCACTTGTAACTCCTACTCAACTACAATAAGTGTATATAAGAGTAACTTTGATAATGGAAATCTAAAACATTTAATAATAACATCAGTTAAAGCATGTAAGAATAAAATTGACAACAAAAGATATACATATGAATAATAACTTCAATTAAGTGCTTATAAGTATCCTAAGAGTCTAAATAGGACAATTAACACATATAAGTCCGTATACACACTCGTCACCTCGTGTACACGCCTTTCACATGCTTCAATTAGCACAATTAACCTATATCCCAAGGGTAGTTCCCCCACAAAAAGTTAGACAAGATACTTACCTCGACTAGGCCAAATCAACACTCAGAAATAGCTTTTCCCTTAAAACTCGCCTCCGCACGGCTCAAATCTAACCAAAAGATGACTTAATATTATCAAACAATGCAAGAGAACCCAATTACGGTTAATAAAGCTATGATCTTTACACATTCCCTAAAAGTCAAAAAACTCAACCCTGGGCCCGCCGGTCAAAACCCAAGTCCAAGGGTAGATCTTGACTATCCGTATCCCCACGAGTCTATATATGTGTTTTGTTCTCAAATCCGAGTCCAATTTGACTCTCAAATCCCGATTTTTTATTTTTCAAAACTTAGACAAAAATCCCCAAAATTTCTCTTTGAATCTCCTAAATTTGATGTTAAATCCCATATAAAATCATGAAATGTAGTTGAAAATTGATTAAAACTACATACCCAACCATTAAATCCCAATTGCGAACCCTCACGAATGTGAAGAAAGCCTCACAATTACAGCTCCTGATAGCCTAAGGAGATGTCGCAAATGCGAGAATGGCTTCGGAATTGCAAAGCTTGCTCCCATCGCAAATGCGACTAAACTTTCACAAATGAGATCCTACCCAGACTAGCCTACTCTCCATAATTGTGATACCTGCTCCCCTACTTATCACTTCGCAATTGCAAGGCTGGCGCTCCCAATTGCGACAACTGTAACACCAACACACCAGCAACCCAAAAATGAGTTCAACCCATTACGAAATACATCTGAAACTCACCCGAGCCTTCGGGGTTCCAAACCAAACATCAACACAAGTCTAAAAATATCATACAAACTTTGTCACAAGATCGAAATACCAGAATAACATCTAGAACCACGAACCGGACATCACAACACATAAATTTTACAAGAAAGCTCAAGAACCTCAAGAATCGCAACCAAGCGTCCAAATCCTATCAAACCAACTCCAAATGATACCACATTTTGCAGACAAGTTACAAATTAAAAAACAGACCTATTCCAAATCCAAAAAAGGTCCGAACCCAATAGCCACAAAGTCAACCTACGATCAAACTTAGGTAAACTTCTAATCCTTAAATCGCCAACTTTCGGCAAAATGAGCCAAAACAACCTAGGGACCTTCGAATTCAATTCTAGGCATATGTCCAAGTCCAAACTCACGATGCAAACCTATCAGAGGCATCAAAACACCGTTCCGGGTTCATTTTCACAAAATTCAAACTTTGGTCAATACTTCCAACTTACACTTCTAAACCAAGAACCAAAGGGTCCAAATTAGCCTGAAAACTTCTCGGAACGAAACTAAGACAACCCCACAAGTCATGAATCACAAATACATATGTGTGAAGCATTAAAAGGGGAAACAAGGCTCAAGTACATAAAACAACTGGTCGGGTCATTAAATTCTCCCCCTCTTAAAACAAACTTTTATCCTCGAACGTGCATAGAGACATACATGAGGTGGTAAAAAGGTGAGGATAATGACTCTGCATGTCTTGCTCTATTTCCTAGGTCACCTCCTCAACCGGATAACCTATCCATTGAACCTTTACTGAAGCAATGTCCTTTGACCTCAACTTCCGGACTTGCCTGTCTAAGATAGCCACCGGCTCCTCATCATAAGTCAAATCCTTATCCAATTGGACTGAGCTAAAATCTAATACTTGAGATGGATCACGATAATACTTCTGAAGCATGGAAACATGGAACACTGGATGAACTGCCGATAAGCTGGGTGGCAATGCAAGTCTATAGGCCACCTCGCCAACTCTCTCAAGGATCTCAAAAGGACCAATATACATAGGGCTCAACTTGCCCTTGTTTCCGAACTTCATCACACCCTTCATGGGTTAAACTCGAAGAAAAACCCTCTCTTCCACTGTGAATGCTGCATCATGAGCCCTCCGATCAACATAACTCTTCTGTCTAGTCTGTGTTGTACGAAGCAAACCTTGAATCAACTTGACTATATCCAAGGCATCCCGAACCAAATAAGTGACCTACAACCTAGCCTCTCCCAGCTCAACCAACCAACCAGAGAACGACACCGCCTCCTATATAAGGCCTCATAAGGAGCCATCTGAATACTTGGTTAGGAGCTATTGTTGTAGGGGGACTCTGCAGGTGGTAGAAACTGATCCCATGAACCCGCCCGAAATCCATAACACAGGCGTGTAGCATATCCTCCAAAATCTGAATGGTGCACTCGGACTGCCCGTCTGTCTAGTGGTGAAATACTATACTTAACTAAACTATGTGCCTAACTCATGCTGCATAGCTCTCCAAAAATGCGATGTGAACTGCGTGCCTCGATCAGAGATAATGGACACCGGCACACCATGAAGGTGAACAATCTCCTAGATATAGATGTGAGCCAGCTGATCTAAATAATAGGTAGTCACAACCAGAATGAAGTGTGCAGACTTGGTCAGTCTGTCCACAATAACCCACACTGCGTCAAATTTCTTCAAAGTCCATGGAAGACCAACAACAAAATCCATGGTAGTACGCTCCAACTTCCACTCTGGAATCTCAAGTCTCTGATGCAGACCGCCCGACCTCTGTTGCACGTACTTCACCTACTGATAGTTCAAGCACTGAGCCACATACTCTACTATATGTTTCTTCATTATTTTCCACCAATAGTGCTGCCTCAAATCCTGATACATCTAAGCGATACTCGGATGAATGGAATACTGCAAATTGTGGGCCTCCTCAAGGATCAACTCACGCAAGTCATCCATATTGGGCACACATATCTGGCCTTGCATCCGTAACACCCCATCATCCCCAATAGAAACCTACTTGGCATCGCCGTGCTGCATTGTCTCCTTAAGGACAAGCAAATGGGGGTCGTCATACTGACGCACTCTGATGCACTCATACAAAGAAGATCGTGAATCAGATATCAAAACACATAAATTTTGCAAGCAAAACTAAAGAACCTCTAGAATTACAACCAAGCGTATGAATCCTTTCAAACCAACTCTAAATGACACCAAATTTTTCAGACAAGTTAAAAATAGAAAAAGGACCTATTCCAAGTCCAAAACAAATATTCCGAACCTAATATCCACAAAGTCAACCTACGGTAACTTAGGAAAACTTCTAAACCTAAAATTGCCAACCTTTGGCAAATTAAGCCAAAACGAACTAGGGACCTCCGAATTCAATTCTGGGCATTCTCCCAAGTCCAAAATAACGATACGACCCTATCAGAGCCATGAAAACACCGTTAAGGGGGTCTTATTCGCAAAAGTCAAACTTTGGTTAGCACTTCAAACATAGGCTTCTAAACTAAGAACCAAAGGGGCCAAATCAACCTGAAACCTTCTTGAAACGAAACTAACCAGTCCCGCAAGTCATGAAATCACAAATACACATATGTGAGGCATCAAAAGGGGAAACGAGGCTCAAATACACAAAACGACCGGTCGGGTCATTACAAGATCAAAATTTTAACTTTTGACTAGAAGTGTCGAATCAATCTCGGGCCACCCAAGACCCGAACCAAATATACATACAAGTCCAAAATCACCATACGAATCTAATAGAACTTCAAATCACCAATACAGAGTCGTTAACCCATAATGTTGACTTTGGTCTACTCTTCCAACTTTAAAGCTCTAGTTCGGAACTAGGCATCCTAAATCACCCCCGAACCTCTCAAAACTCAAACCTCCCATCCCCACAAGTTATAAATCATCAAAAAAACCTATGAGAAGTCTAAGTTAGGGAAATGAGATTCTAAAACTCAGAACAACCGGCTGAGTAGTTACATTCTCTACCTCCAAAAGAATTTCTCGTCCTTAACTTGGTTTAGAAATATACCTGGACTGCTGAGAATGTGTGGATATCTGCTCCATATATCTGACTCAATCTGCCAAGTAGCTTCCTCATTCGGTTGCCCTTTCCAAAACACCTTCACCGAATCGATCTCCTTTGACCTCAAGTTCTAAACATGCCTGTCCAAAATAGCTACCGGCTATTCTTCATTGGCCAAATTCTCATCTAGATGCACTGTGATGAAGTCCAAAACATGAGACTTAACTTTATTATACCTCTGAAGCATAGAAATATGAAATACTGAATGCTCCCTCGATAGGGTAGGAGGCAAAGAGAGCCTATAAGCAACCTTACTAAATGGTCAAATAAACCTCGAACTCAACTTGCCCTTCCTCCCAAACCTCATCACACCGTTCATGAGAAAAATTTTCAAAAATGCCTTCTCATTCTCCATAAATGCCACATCACAAACCTTCTTGTCCGCATAACTCTTCTGCTAACTCTGTGCTGTCCGAAGTCGTACTTGAATCAACTTTATTTTCTCCAAAGCCTCATGTACCAAATATGTACAAAAAACCCTGGCCTCACCAAGCTCAAATCAACCAACAAGAGAACGACACGCTTATCATACATAGCCTCATAAGAAGCCATCTGAATGTTGGACTGATAACTATTATTATAAGCAAGCTCTACCAAAGGTAAGAACTGATCCTAGTGACCTCTAAAGTCAGTCATGCAAGCTCGCAACGTGTCCTCAAGAATCTAAATAGTTCTCTTGGACTGACCATCAGTTTATGAGTAAACATCTATGCTAGAAATGATAGTTCTCTTGGACTGACCAAATGTGAGATGTGAACAGAGTACCACAATTTGAAATGATAGAAATAGGCACCCCATGCAATGAAACTATCTCCCAGATGTAAATCTGGACCAACATCTTCGAAGTATAAGTAGCCGGTATAAAGTGGGCGAACTTGGTCAACCTATCCATAATGACCCAACTAGCATCAAATTTCCTCAAGGTATATGTTAAACCCACCAAAAGGTCCATAGTGATATGCTCACAATTTCACTCCGGTATAACCATCTTTTGAGTCAAACCACCTGCTTTCTGATGTTCATACTTAACTTGCTGTCAATTCAAACCATATGAACATGACCAACAATGTCGTTGTTCATCCTACACCACCAATAGTGCTGCTTCAAATTACGATATATCTTCGTAGCACCTGGATGCATAGAATAGTGCAAACTGTGAACCTTCTAAAGTATCAACTCCCTCAAACCATCAACATTAGGAATACAAAGCCTGCCCTGAAATCGCATAACACCATCATCTCTAATAACCACCTTCTTAGCACCACCTCGATGCACCATATACTCAAGCACTAGAAAAAAGGGATCAGAATACTGGCAGGCCTTAATGTGCTAAAAAACAAGACTAAACAACACAACCAAGAACTCTACTAGGCTCAATAATATCCAATCTCACAAGTCTATTGTCCAAGACCAAAATGTCTATAGTCAAAGGCCTCTACTCAGCTGGAAGTAATGCCAAAATACTCACAATCTAAGCCTTTATACTTAAGAAATTTGCTACCACATTCGCTTTACCCAGATAATACAAGATAGTGATATCATAATCCGTAAACCACTCAAGCCACCTCCACTGCCTCAAATTCATACCTTTCTGCTTGAACAAGTGCTGAAGACTATAATGATCAGTATAGTCCTCATATGACACACCGTACAAGTAATACCTCTAAATCTTGAGTGCATGCATAATCACCGCCAATTCGTAAATCATGAACTGGATAGTTCTTCTCATTGGGCTTTAATTACCGTGATGCATATGCAGTTACCCTACCATAATGCATTAATACCGCACCAAGACCAACATGTGAAGCATCACAAAACACCGTTATGGCCCTGAACCTGTAGGCAACACCAACACTAGGGTTATAGTCAAAGCAACATTGAGCTTTCGAGGCTCTTCTCACATTTATTGGACCATCTAAAAGGAACACCTTTCTAAGTCAACTTAGTCAATGGAGCTGTAATAAGTGAAAACCCTTCTACAACATGACGATAGTAGCCCGTCGAACCTAAGAAACTCCTAATCTCTGTAGCTGTTGTAGGTCTAGGACAACTCTAAAATGCTTCAATCTTCTTGGGATCAATCTTAATACCATCAATAGACACTATGTGACCCAAGAATGCAACTGAGTCCAAGCAAAACTCACAATTAGAGAACTTAGCATAAAGCTTCTTCTCATTCAATATCTGAAGCACAATCCTCAAATATCGTTCATGTTCCTCCTTACTACGAAAGTAAACCAAGATATCATCAATGTATACTACCAGAAATGAGTCCAAATAAGGCTTGAACGTTTGATTCATCAAATCCATGAATACCGCTGGAGAACTAGTCAAAATAAATGGCATATCCAAGAACTCATAATAACCATAATGAGTCCTAAAGCCCCTCTTAGGGATATATGAAGCTCTAATAATCACCTGGTCTTGGAGAACACCTTAGCACCTTGAAGCTAATCAAACAAATCATCAATACGACATAATGGATGCTTGTTCTTGATATTAACCTTGTGTAAATTCCAGTAGTCAATGCACATCCTTATAGTACCATACTTCTTCTTCTTCTTCTTCTTCTTCTTCTTCTTCTTCTTCACAAACAACATTGGTCCACCCCAAGGAGAAACACTATTCAAATGAACCTATTTCCAAGCAAAGTTGCTCCTTCAACTCAGCTTGAACCATATGGTATGGTGGAATAGATATGGGTTGAGTGCCTGGAACCAAGACCAAATCAATGTCCCTATCTAGTGTCATACCCGGTAGATACATAAGGAACAAATCAGAGAACTCTCTCACAACCGGTATTGAAAATTAAAACCGAGCATTCAAAATTAAAATCACTCTAGTTGTAGAATGACCAAGTGATCCTATCCACTCTAATCTAGGCAACCCTAGGCATAACTAATGTCACAGTCTTGGTGTTACAATCCAAGATTCCATGATATAGAGATAACTAGTCCGTACCAAAAGTCACCTCAAAATCCACCATGTCCAACAACAAAAGATCAAGCATCATATTATACCCATTAATAGTAACTACACAAGATCGATAACCCGATCCACCACAGTAAAATCTCCAACAGGCATAGACATATAAACAGGAATATACAAAGAATCATGAGATATACCCAAATATAATGCAAAGTAAGATGAGATATACAAAAAGTGGAATCCGAATTAAACAAAATCGAACATCTCTATGATAGAATAAGACAATACTTGTAATGAATACATCGCATGCCACTGCCTCAGGTAGCATAACAATGAGCCTCTTCTCATCTGTCATGTCCTTCTCCTCTAGGACGACCATAAAAAGGTTGACTTTTATCTCTAGTTGGCTGGCCTCCACCCCTAGCTGTCTGGGCGAGTGATGTGGAAACTGGGGCTGGAATCATATCCTAAGTTCCCTATTAAGATATACCACTCCAAATCTTAGGATAATCCCTCCTCATATGCCTTGAATCTCCATACTCAAAGCAAACTCTCTATTGGCGTGGCTACTAGGACTGAGTCTACCCCCGACGACCAGAATAACCGTCTAATAAACCATAAGTTAGAGATGCGATATAGGATACCTGCCCTTAGCAATTATCGTGGGAACCATAACTAACTAGATTACCATGAGAAGTCTGAAGCATTGAGTGTAACAACTTACTAAAATAACCTCTACCAAAATGTCCTCGGCCTCCAGTTGAGGTACCACTGAATCCTCCTAAATGACGAGACCTCTTATCCTCCGTTGCTCCGCTCTCTTGAACAAGGATGCGCACAATCCTCCGTGATATCTTTACTACATGCTGAAAAGTAGACTCGGTCTTTGTCTCCCTAGACATGCCATGATTAATTACAAAATTAAGCTGCTCAATGAACATCCCACCTTCTCCATCTCAGAGGGAATCAAGAAAGCTGCATAACGAGACAACTCCACAAACCTCATCTCATACAAAGAAACGAGCATACTATTATGCTATAGGTACTCAAGCTGGCTACACAACTCTTATCTCCTAGTGAGTGGAATGAAATTCTCTAGGAAGAGATTAGAAAAATGAGTCCAAGTGAGAGAAAATGACCCTGCTAATCTACTCTGCTCATAAGTCTGACACTGCTTCTTGATTGGCCCTCTCAACTGAATTGTAGTTAAATCAACTCCATTAGACTCCTCAAGACCCAAATTGCATTGAATCTCATCACACATATCCAATAAGTTCCAAGCATCAACTGCCGGATAACTATCAAAATATAGGGGATCTAACTTCAAGAACTGATCTAAGCTCTTCTGCTCCTCTACAAACATAGCAAGCCTAAACTTAGGCCTAACTATAGAAATAGGCTGAGCTACCCAAGCTTATGGAATAGCCGAAACTCTCGAAGTCTGAAACAGAATGGTAGCCATATCTGGAGTGTGAGTAGCTAGAGTCTAGGCTCCCCCTCCAACCTGAGAAGTAGCTAGGACTATAGGGATCGCCCCAGCCTATGCCAAACTCCTGAAGTAACTTAGAATCCGGATCATAGTGTCCCAAATGATTGGAGTAGCAATGAAACCCTTGGGAACTTGAGCTGGACCTGGTGGAACAACTTGTTCTGGGATCTATTCCACAATTGGAGAAATAGGTAGCTCGTCCGAAGATGCTCTAGCACAAGCGCGGGTAGCTGCAGGTGCATCACCTGTCACAGGTGCTGCCATACATGTTTGGTCCAGATCTCTAGCCCTACCCTGACCCCTACCTCTCCCTACTCTAGCTTGGGGTACTGGTTCCATCTCAGCCACTGATGATGCATGTGTTCTCACCATCTATAAGAGAATAGAAGAGTAAAGATTTAAACTTCATGATAAACAAAGGATGCACGACAAGAAAAGAAAGAAGAAAAGTTTCCTAGTTGTCCCATAGCCTCTCGAAGATATGTATAGATATCTCTATACTGATTCGCAGGACTCTATTAGACATTCTCATCAACCGGAAGACTCGTGAACCTAGAGTTCTAATACCAATTTGTCACGATCCAAAATCCCACCATGGCCATGATGGCACCTAATACAACCCATTAGATAAGCCAACATGCGTAATGAACCAAAGCAAGAGAAGTAAAAGATAATTTGCGGTCATGACATAGATAAAACATAAATAAGTATCAAGTCATCAACCAAACACTGAAACAACACAACAATCTCCCAAACTCGATAATATAAAGTCATGAGCAAATAAAATAAAATACAACTAAGTCTCATAATACAAGGAATATTGTCAGGAATAAGATAAACAATATGAAATAGGAAGTGGACTTCATAAGCTGCGATTCCATCATAGTAGCTCACCATGAGTCTTCGATAGTCAGCTACTAGGCACCCTCCTAGACACCTTTAAGTCCAACACTAGTATCTGCACAAAAGTATGCAGAAGTGTAGTAAGAGTATAAAAATAACGTGTACTCACAAGTATCAAGTCTAATATCGAAGAATTAATAAGGAGATTTGGACCAAAATATGATACTCACTGTCACAACCCAAACAATTCATAATAGCATTAATCAAAGAAATTAACAAAGAACAACAAATATAACAATAAGGTGCACAAAATAGAGATAGGATATGCATGCTTCTCAAATCAAGATAACCGAAGCACAATTCAATTTTCATGTTCGCATATAAAAATAATATACACTAAGTAGCACCTATATAAATGCTTCTACATGAGTCTAGGATAATCATGCATGCTCAAAACTCAATCCTAACCTATATCTAGCATATCCCACATGCTCCAATATGATCTATCATGTTCCACGTGCTCCAACACAATACGTGTATCACCTGCGCTCACAAGGCCCAATGTAACATGGATGATCACCTAACTCCGAAGGGATGAATCCATATCAAAGGCGCCGTATGGAAACTCATTGTGCCATAACTTGTCAATGTCACAATAGTCACATGACATAAACCATCGTTCCATAATAATATCAATATGCTCATAGTGCCCAAATATGCCATAATAAGATCTCCGTCTCCAAGGATGTATGCATATGCTCAAGAAATAATAAATAAGATGCACAAGGACATAGTAAATAGTGATCCAGATGTGTATTCATGATATAAAATATGACTACGGCTAAGTCAAGTATATCAACAATCTCAATAATAGCTCATCATACCCAAATAGGATATCATAAGACTAAACATGATTTCTAGCATGAATAAGTAGGATCACATAGCCATACAATCAAGTAAAGCATAGGTCAAGAAGAGCACACAACCAAACAAGGCATAAAGAAGCCTGAAATTAACCCAAACATGGTATAACCTTAGTGTACATATATACGCTCATCATCTCGCTTATGCGCCACCCCCAAATAATGTAGCAAGTATCACATAAGTCCAATTTGAATAAAATTCCCTCTTAATAAGGTTAGATAAAAGACTTACCTTCTTTGGGAATCACTTCAACCCTCAAATCTCGCATTTCCTTTAGAGTTCTACTCCAAATAACCCAAATCTATCAAAACAATACTTAAAGAAGTCAACCAATGCTTTAGGAATCAATTTCAGTGAACAAAAGTCAACATGAACCCACATGCTCGGTATCTAAAATTGAACACAATATTCGGTCACCCGTAACTTAATGATTGAAGATATATAATTTATTTCCAAATCCACCCTCAAATCAATTTACAAGACTCCAAAAGAAAATATTTACTCTTTTTGAAAAAATCCTCTTTCTCTTTTTTCAAACTCATTAGATTTAGGTGTAGAAATTCATAGTATTTAATATCTTAAGTCAAATCCAAGTTAGATTTTCGCGACCCAGAATCCCAACCTTAGGGCCGTGATGGCGCTTAACATTTTACTTGCTAGGTAAACACATATTAGCTAATTACTTAACTAGCTTTAACAATCTAAACCAAAATGTTAATAATAATAAACAGTGATAGTCTGAAATAGATATGATAAATATCATGTAGCGTATGTAGACTAAACATATCCTAGAAATCTGAAGTCACGAATACATGAGTATCTAGAGTACTACAGATAAAGTCTGAACAAAAATACAACTGTTTGAAATAATGTAAACAATAAAGATAGAATGGAAGGGGACTTCAGGGACTGCAAACGCTAGCAGCTATACCTCAAGTTTCTTGCTGATAGCCGGTCGGGGCAAGATCTCCTCTACACACCGCTGAGACTAACCCCGGTATTTGCACAAGAAGTGCACAACTATAACATGAGTACAACCGACCCCATGTACTTTGTAAATGTCACGACCCAAAATCTCAACATGTCGTGATGGAGCTTAACACATTGCTAAGCAAGTTGGCAATCACATAATAACTATGCATTTGGATTAAAAATATGATTTAATAATTTCAATAGTGAAAGATCTCATAAATAACTAATAAGAACAACTGCGACTCAACTACAACAATACCAAAATCCTAGTGTCGCCGAGTACATGAGCTACTAATGTCAACATAGTCTAAACCTTTAGTACAACTGTCTGAATAAATATAATAGTATTGAATGAAAATGAAAGGAAGGAGAGTCAAGGTTTGTGGGCGTCATAGTAGCTACCACAAGGTCTCCAAACAGGTACTATCACCACTCTAGCAACCACCGCGTCCAGATGTACCTATATCTGTACACGAAGTGTAGAGTGTAGTATGAGTATAACCGACCCAATATACTCAATAAGTAACATGACTAACCTTGGGCTCAAAGCAGTGACGAGCTCAAAAAGAGGTAGTCTGAATCAAAATAATGACAACACATATATGACAAGATAATGACAGCAATAACTCAGATAACATTAATATTCAGCTCGTACAAAGTATAAAAATTTAGGCATGCTTTCACGTTCAATAATTTAAGCTCAACACTGATAAAATATGCCAAGAACAACTAGCATGAGGAATCTTACATCTCCATGACTACATGTCAAATATGCATGTCAAATGTAATATATCACAATGATAATCCCAGGTACTCACACTCTCATAGTACTCAATCTATATGTGTCAAACTCCCACTCATCACACACAATCACTCAGCACTGTACGAGTACATGCACTCACTGTTAGTATGTCAGACTCCGGAGGGGCGGATCCTAACCAAGCACTAATATAAAGCGAATATGGCCTACTACGACATGCACTCCGATCCCATAATAATAAATAAGGTAATAAGGCATGCGGCGACGTGTAGCCCGATCTCCAATATTACTCACAATCTGGCTCTCAGTCCCCAACTCAATTATCATCAATCTCTATGGTCTCACGGGATCACAAATATCATACCACTCAGCCTAAACAATGACAACACGATGTAACAGTAAATGATAACATAGACTAAGATATGATATGCAAATGAATAAATATGACTTAGCATATAATTGCAACTTAAGCAAATAACTCAATAATAGAAATGACCTCAGTGGGTCTCGACAGAATAAGCACATAGCCTAGACATGATTTCTAACATGGATCACAACTCCATTACTCTAACACATAGGAATTGCACTGATAGAAACAAGACTAGATAACTACACAGTACCACAGAATCAACCGAGTCTTAATTACCACGGTGCATGCCCACACGCCCGTCATCTAGCATGTGTGTCACCCCTACACCAACCGCATAACACGTATTCCAAGGATTCATACCCTCAGTACAAAGTTTAGAAGTGTTACTTACCTTAAAGTGTGAAACTAAATGATCCAACAAACCCTTGCCTCGCGAATCAACCTCCGAACGACTCGAATGTAGTTACAAACAACTCAATATAATCAATACAAACTATAGGAATCGATTTCATATGATAAAGCTAAGTTCTTTAACCAAATTCAAAAAGTCAACCTCCGACCCACGCTTCGGAACCCGATAAAATTGACAAAATCCGAACACCCATTCAATAACGAGTCCAACCATACCAAAATAAATCGATTTCGACCACAAATCGAACCCCAAATCCCCAAATCTTACTCTCAAATACATAGACCATAAATCCCCCAAATTTCGCCTCAAAGACACATAATCTAGGTGGAAAAATCAACGGGTATTAAATGTTAATGAATAAAAGTTATCCAAAGTTGCTTACCTCTTGAAATCTAGTGAAACCCCTCTCAAAAATCGCCACTAACCGAGCTTGCAAAGTCCAAAATGAGAGAAATCACAGAACCCTTCGACTTTTACTCTTCGGCCAGTGATTCCGCACCAGCGGTCACTTAACCGCATCTGCGGCCTCGCTTCTGCGAAAAGATGGCTACATCTGCAGCCCCAGACCATCTAGTCCACTTCTGCTTCTGCGGTCAAATATGCGCTTCTGCGCACGCGCACCGACTCCACAATGTCCGCCTCTGTGGAAACCCATGAACAAACTGCACTCCGCTTCTTCGCTCCACTTCCCGTATCTGTGAGCTCACAGATGCGAACTAACCTTACCACCTGTGCATCCCCCAAACCCCAGCATTTTCCGCACCTACGATACCCTGACCATTTCTGGGTCTCGCCCTGCGATCAAATCCTCGCAGGTGCGATTACACCAGACTTACAAATCTTCAGTATTTCCTCAAGTCCAAACATCAATCCTATTTCAATATGAATCACTCCTAAGGCCCCCGGTACCCCATCCAAAAATACCAACACACCCTAAACAATCATACGAACTTAGTCGGAGCCTCAAATCACATCAAAAACACTAATCGCCTCCAATTCAAGCCTATTGAAACTAATGGATTACCAACTTCCAAAACCAATCCCGTAAACTACCAAACAAATTCCAATTGACCTCAAATTGTGCACACAAGTCATAACTGACACAACAGACCTATTCCAACTTCCGAAACAAATATCTGAGCTTGGTATCAAAAAAGTCAACTCTCGGTCAAACTTCTCAATTATTCAAACCTTCAACTTTCCAACTTTCGCCAATTCAAGCCAAAACGACCTATGGACCTCCAAATCAATATCCAGACATACTCCTAAGTCCAAAATCACAATACGGAGCTATCGGAACCATCAAAACTCAATTCCGGAGTCGTTTGCACATTAGTCAACATCCGGTCAACTCTTTTAACTTAGGCTTCCATCCTTGGGATTAAGTGTCCCAGTTCATTCCAAAATATCCCCGGAACCAAACAAACCACCCCGGTAAGTCACATAACAACAAACATAGAATAAGTAATAAATGGGGGAACAAGGCTACAATACTCAAAATGACCGGTCGGGTCGTTACATTCTCCCCTTCTTAAGCAACCCTTCGTCCTCGAACGAGTCTAGAATCATACCTGTAGTCTCAAATAGGTGTCGATAGCTGCTCCGCATCTCCCGCTCGATCTCCCAAGTAGCCTCCCCAACTGGATGACCTCTCCACTGTATTTTCACTGAAATTATATTCTTTGATCTCAACTTTCGATCCCCCCGATCCAAAATGGCCACCGACTCCACATCATAAGTCAAATCTCCATCTAACTGAACCGTGCTGAAGTCCAAAACATGAGACGAATCACCGTAATACTTTCGGAGCATGAAAATATGAAACACTGGGTGAACACTCGTTAGACTAGGTGGCAATGCAAGCTTGCAGGCCACCTTTCCAATCCTCTCAAGTACCTCAAAAGGGCCAATATACCGATGGCTCAACTCGCCCTTCTTCCCGAACCTCATCACACCCTTCATGGGTGACACTCTGACTAATACCTTCTCTCCCTCCATATAGGCAACATCATGAACCTTCCGATCGACATAACGCTTCTGTCTAGACTGTGCCATGCAAAGCAGATCCTAAATCAACTTGACCTTTTCCAAAGCATCCTGAAACAAATCAGTACCCAATAGCCTAACATCATCCGTCTTAAACCAACCAACCGGAGACCGACACTACCTCCTATATAAGGCCTCATACAGAGCCATTTGAATACTCGATTGGTAGCTGTTGTTATAGGCAAACTCTGCAAGCGGTAGAAACTGATCCCAAGAACCCTCAAAATCCATAACATAAGCGCGTAACATATCCTCCAATATCTCAATAGTGAGCTCGAATTGTTCGTCCGTATGAGCGTGGAATATTGTACTCAACTTGACCCGTGTGCCTAACTCTCGCTGCACTGCTCTAAAAAACTATGTGCCCCAATCAGAAATAATGGACATCAACACACATGAAGGCGAACAATCTCGCAGATATATATCTCAGCCAACCGCTCCGAAGAATAGGTAGTCCCAACCATAATAAAATGCACAGACTTAGTCAACCGGTCCACAATCACCCAAATAGCATCAAATTTCTTTGAAGTTCGTGGGAGCCCAACAATGAAGTCCATGGTAATACGCTCCCATTACCACTCAAGAATCTCAAGCCTCTGAGGCAAGCTGCCCGGTCTGTGATGCTCGTATTTCACTTGCTGACAAATCAAGCATCGAGCTACAAACTCCACTATATCGTTCTTCATTCTTCTCTACCAATAGTGCTTACTCATGTCCTGATACATCTTCACGACATTTGGATGAATGGAATACCATGAACTGTGGGCCTCCGCAAGAATCAACTCACGTAACCCATCAATATTGGGCACATAAATCCGACCCTGCATCCGCAACACCCCATCATCTCCAATAGAAACCTCCTTGGCATTACCTTGTTGAACTATGTCTTAAGGATAAGCAAATGGGGGTCCTCGTACTGACGCTCTCTAATGCGATCATATAAAGAAGATCGAGAAACCATGCAAGCTAGAACTCGTCTATGCTCTGAAAAATCTAACCTCATGAACTGATTGGCCAAGGCCTGAACATCTGATGCAAGCGGTCTCTCACCAACAGGAATATATTCAAGGCTACCCATACTCACCGCCTTTCTACTAAAGGCATCGGCCACCACACTGGCCTTCCTGAGACTCGTTGTAAGCATAGTGGGTCCTGAATGCCATCTTCAGAATATTAGAGACCCGAACCTTCAACTAGTGATACCCAAACCTCAAATCAATCTTAGAGAACACTCTAGCTCCCTGAAGCTAGTCAACTAAATCATCAATGCGCGGAAAATGATACTTGTTCTTAATGGTAACGTTTTTCAACTGCCTATAATCAATGCACATCCGTATAGTATCATCTTCTTCTTCTTCATAAACAGAACCGGTGCACCCCAAGGTGACATACTAGGCCTAATGATCCCCTTATCAAGAACCTCTTGAAGCAGCTCTTTCAATTCCTTCAAATCTGTTGGTGCCAGACGATACGGAGGAATATAAATGGACTGAGTGCCCAGCACCAAGACAATGCCAAAATCAATGTCTTTGTCAGGTGGCATGCCCAGGAGGTCTGCAGGAAACACATCCGAAAAGTCTCTCACTACCGGAACAGACTCAATAGTCGGAGTATCAACACCAACATCCCTCACAAAGGCCAAATAAGCTAGGCAACCCTTCCCAAACATCTGTTGAGCCTTCAAATATGAGATCACCCTACTGGGAACATAGTCCAGAGAACCTCTCCACTTAATTCTAGGCAATCCCGGCATCGCCAACGTCACGGTATTAGCGTGAAAATATAGAATAGCATGACATGGTAAAAACCAATCCATGCCTAGAATCACGTCAAATTTCAATTGTACTAAGCAGTAAGAGATCAACTCTCGTCTATAATCCTTAAATAGTCACCACACACGACCGATATACGCGGTCCTTAATAATAGAATCACCCACCGGTGCAGACGCATGAACATGTAACTAAGGAATCACGGGGCATATCCAAATAACAAGCAAACTACAATGATGCATATGAATATCAGAGCCCAGGTCAAATAGTATGGAAACATCCCTGTGGCACACTGAAACAATACCTGTGATCACTGCATCTGAAAAAACAGCCTCTGGCATGCCGGGAAAAGCATAGCATCGAGCCTGACCACTACCTGATTGGTCCCCCCCTCTAGGGCGACCTCTAGCTGCCTGAGCCCCACCCCGAGCTGGTTGAGTGGGTGGGGAAGTAACTGGTGCGGAAGTCATAGCCTGACCCCTCTACTGAACTGGAACTCCCAAAACACGGGGACAATATCCCCACATATGTCCAAATTGTCCACTCTCGAAGCAACTCCGATCTGTCAATGGCGGCGGGGGCTGAATCGGACCTCGATAACCAAAATAACTACTAGAAGGACCTGGTATAGATGAACCCTGAACTATGGAGCACGGGATGAACTCTGAGCTAGGAGGGCATTGGGAGATGACTGACCCAGACAAGCACTGTATGAACCATGGAAAGCTGATGCACCACGATGAACTGGACGAGCTATCTAAGCGACCTATAAGGGCGACCCCTAATGTGATGGGACTGTCCTCCAGATGAGGCAGAGCTAAAACAACCCGAACCACGAGGCCTTTTGGCCTCCCTTTCCTTACGTTCATGACTACGAACCTGCTCTAGGCATCTAGCAATATCAACCACCTCGCCAAACCTCGCACCTGACATAATCTCTCGAGTCATGACGAAGCGCAGTCCATAGTTGAGGCCACCAATGAACCTCCTAATATTCTCCCTCTCTGTGGGAACCAACCATATCGCATGACGAGCCAACTCTGAAAATCTCATCTCACACTGGGTCACTCACATCCCTTCCTGGGCAACTCCTCCTTGCAGGTGTATGGAACAAACTTCCCTAAGAAGAGAACTGAGAAATCATGCCACGTAAGTGGTGCAGCGCCGATTGGACTGCTCAACTCATTGGCCTCCAACCATCTAAAGGATACCCCCGACAGCCGAGAAGTGGTAAATGAGACTCCACTAGTCTTTAGAATATCCTCCATACGAAGGATCTGATGGCACATGTCTAAGAAATCCTGAGCATCCTCTGACTCAGCCCTGGTGAACTCTGGAGGCCTGAGCCTCCCAAACCGCTCTAGCCTCTTCTGCTCCTCGTTACTCATAGGTGGACCAATCTGAGCCCGATCAGCTGTAACCGGCTGGGCTGGTAGTACCCCTGGTGTTTGAAGTCCTTGAACTACCTACTCTGGAGTACGAGCGGCGGGATTTTGAACACCTCCCCCAACCTGAGAAGTGGTTGATGCAGTCGGAACTGAAACCTCTTGAGCAAGGCTAGTGCATACAGGCAATATCTGGGCCAAAGCCTCCTGAAGGCCTAGAATCACAATGGGCACAACTGGTGCATGAGTTGGTCCTACCGGCTCAACCACATCTTGTATCTGCTCCTCAGCTGGAGTAACTGGTGGCTCCACAGGTGCTGCTCTAGCTGTAGTACGAGCCGCACCTCGGCCTCTACTGCAGCCCCGACCTTTTGCAGCCCTAGCTAGTGGTACTGGTTGCCATCCACCGGATCCAGTCGCACGTGTCCTCACCATCTATGAGAGAATATAATAATATAAGTTTAGTTTCCAAAATCAACAAATTCGCACGACAAGAGTACAAGAAAGTGAAGTTTCCTAATGGTTCGGTAGCCGCTCGATGATAAGTACAGACATCTCTGTACCGATCCGCAAGACCCTACTAAACCTGCTCATGACTCGTGAGACCTAAGTAACCTAGTGCTCTGATACTAACTTGTCACGACCCAAAATCCCAACCTATTGCGATGGCGCCTAACACATTACTAGGCAAGCCGACCATCACATAATAACTACGCGTTTGGATTAAAAACATGATTTAATAAGTTCAACAGTGAAAAATATCATAAATAACTGATATGAACAACTGCGACTTAACTACAACATTCCCAAAATCCTGGTGCCACCGAGTACACGAGCTACTGATGTCAACATAGTCTAAAACTCTAGTACAACTTTAAGAGAAAATAGAACAATGCTGAAATAAAATGAAAAGAAGGAGAGTCAAGGTCTACGGGCGTCATAGCATCTACCACAAGGTCTCCGAACAGGTACTATCACCACTCTAGCAACCACTGCGTCCATATCTACCTCGATCCGCACACGAAGTGTAGAATGTAGTATGAGTATAACCAACCCAATGTACTCAATAAGTAATAGGACTAACCTTGGACTAAAATTAGTGACGAACTATAAAAGATACAGTCCGAATAAAACTAATGGCAACACAGATATGACAAGATAATGGCAGTAATAACTAAGAGAACTTCCATATTCAGATCGTACGCAATATAGAAATTTAGGCATGCTTTCATGTTTAACAATTTAAGCTCAACACTAATAAAATATGTTAAGAATAGCTAGCATGAGGAATGTTACATCTCTATGACTACATGTCAAATGTAATGCATCACAATGATAATCCGAGGCACTCACACTCTCAGAGTACTCAATCTGTCTGTCTCAAACTCCCACTCATCACACACAATCACTAAGCATTGTACGGGTACCTGCGCTCACTGGTTGTATGTCAAACTCCGGAGGGGCGGATCCTGCCCAAGCGCTAATATGTAGTCAATATGGCCCACTGCGGCATGCATTCCGATCCCATAATAATAAATAATCCAATAGGGCCTGCTGTGGCGTGCATCCCGATCCCAATATCACTCACAATCCGGCTCTCAGGCCCTAACTCAGTCATCAATCTCTCTGGTCTCACGGGCTCACAAATCTCATGCCACTTAGCCCAAACAATGATAACATGATGTTACAGTAAATGACAACAGAGACTGAGATATGATATGCAAATGAATAAATATCACTGAGTGTATAATTGCAACTTAAGAAAATAGCTCAACAGTAGAAATGACCTCACTGGGTCCCGACAGAATAAGCACATAGCTTAGACATGATTTCTAACATGGATCATAGCTCAATTATTCTAACATGTAGGAATTGCACGGATAGAAACAAGACTAGATAACTACACAGTACCACAGAAACAAATGAGTCATAATTACCACGGTGAATGACCACACGCCCGTCACCTAGCATGTGCGTCACCCCAACACCAACCGTATAACACGTATTCCAGGGATTCATACCCTCAGTACCAAGTTTTGAAGTGTTACTTAACTCAAAGTGCACAACTTAATGATCCAACAAACGCTTGCCTCGCGAATCGGCCACCGAGTGACTCGAATCTAGTCACAAACAACCCAATATAATCAATACAAACTATAGGAATCAATTTCATACGATAAAGTTAAGTTCTTTAACCAAATTTAAAAAGTCAACCTCAGGCCCACGCCTCGAAACTCGGCAAAATTGACAAAATCTGAATACCCATTCAATAACGAGTCCAACCATACCAAAATCATTCAATTTGGATCACAAATCGAACCTCAAATCCCCAAATCTTACTCTCCAGTACATAGACCACAAATCCCCCAAATTTTGCCTCAAAGACACATATCTAGGTGAAACAATCAATGGGTAGTCAATGTTAATGAATAAAAGTGATCAAAAGTTAATTACCTCCTGAAATCTAGTGAAATCCCAGTCAAATATCGCCACTAACCGAGCTTGCAAAGTCCAAAATGAGAGAAATCACGAAACATTTCAATTTTTATTCTCTGCCAGTGATTCTGCACCTGCGGTCACTTAATTGCATCTACTGCCCTGCATCTGCTGAAAGGTGGCCGCTTCTACGGCCCCAGACCTTCTAGTCCACTTCTGCTTCTGCGGTCAAATATGCGCTTCTGTGCACGCGCACTTGCGCCACAATGTTAACCCATGATCAAACTGCAGTCTGCTTCTGCTCTCCACTTCCCGCATCTGCGAGCTCGCAAATACTGACAAACCTTCGCACCTGCGCATCCCCCAGCCCCCATTATTTTCCGCACCTATGATAGCCTGACCGTTTCTGCGGTATCGCACCTGCGACCAAATCCTCGCAGGTGCAATTACACCAGACTTGCAAATCTTCAGTATTTCCATAAGTCCAAACATCAATCCGATTTAAATCTGAATCACTCCCGAGTCCCCCAGGACTCCATCCAATCATACCACCACAACCTAAAACATCATACGAACTTAGTCAGAGCCTCAAATCACATAAAACAACATGGAAAACTAATGGATTTCCAGCTTCCAAAACCAATACCGAAACCCAATAAACCAATTCCAATTGACCTTAGATTTTGCACACAAGTCATAAATGACACAGCAGACTTATTCCATTTTCCGGAACAATAATCTGAGCCCGCTATCAACAAAAATCACAGTCAAACTTCTCAACTTTCCAATTTTCGCCAATTCAAGCAAAAACAACCTACGGACCTCCAAATAAATATATGGATATACGCCTAAGTCCAAAATCACCATACAGAGCTATCAGAACCATCAATGCTCTATTTTGGAGTCATTTACACATAAGTCAACATCCGGTCAACTCTTTCAACTTAGGCTTCCAACCATGGAACTAAGTGTCCCAATTCATTCCAAAACATCCTCGGAACCATACCAACCACCCCGTCAAGTCACATAACAACAAACAAACATAGAATAAGCAATAAATGGGGGGAACAGGAATACAATACTCAAAATGACAGGTCGGGTCATTACAGTAAGTGTCGAGCCTAACCTCGTTGAAGTAGTGACGAGTCTATGACAACACACTCACAATAAACCTGTATGAAACAATAATAGCAGAAACATGAATAGAAATAAAATAATAAAGTCAAATAACCGGACTCGTAAGTCAACTACCAAAAAGGGCCCTACAATAACAAAGTCTCAAATCTCATATTGACAATCTCTACAGCCACAAACAACTTATTACACATCAAATTTGTTGCGGCGCGCAACCCAATCCCACCATATCATTATCTGTTGATAGCATATTCCATGCTTATTTATTCAGATCATATCATGTCATTTCAATACCGTTGCAGCCTGTGACCCAATCCCACGATATCAATTCATTTCAATATCGTTACAGCACATAACCCGATCCCAACAATTTCAAATTATTAACATAAATACCTCAACACCAAAATTTATGAATTATCAATACAAAGGAGAAATGAAACATACAGAACAATAAGGAACTACCAAACAAATGGAGAGTAACCAATACTTCAAAATCCCAAACCTTGGCAAAACATAGTACCAAAATAGCTAGATGGCTCACATGAACGGAATAACAAAATAAAGTACTTCAAGTAATATAAGAACGATAAAAACATGTAAAACATGAGACAACGAAGGTATACGAGTTATGCAATTAGAAGCATGCAACAAGTAAGCAGATATTGGGTGAGAATTGTACAAATCAAAGCAAGTAATAATTAAATAACAATTAACAAGTAAATCATAGATGTCATGTAAGAACATGTAACAATTAAAGCATATACAAGAGATAACATAGAATAAATGAAGACATGGAAATAAATAGCCCAACCCCGCATGCTAAATCCCATGACGGCGCATATATACTCGTCACCTTGCATATACGTTGATTCCCCACATAGTTCACATAGCAAATAGTCCAACAAGTCCTAATTCCCTCAAGTTAAGGTTAGATACAATACTTACCCCTTTTGCAATCAAATCAACACTCAACCATGACCTTTCCTTTAGAATTAGCCTCAAAACGAGTCAAATCTAGCCAAATATAGTTCAAATAATTCAAAATAAGCTTTAGAAACTAACTATGAGTAGAAAAAGATTCGATCTTTGATGAAATTAGAAAAAGTAAGCAAACGACAACCCCGGGATCACTTGGACAAAACCCGAGATTCGGACTAAAACTTGATTACCCATTCACCTCTGAACCCAGTTATGTATTTTGTTTCAAAATCCGACCTCAATTTGAGGTCTAAATCTCAATTTTGTAAAATCCCCAAATTCTACCCAATTCCTTAATTTCTACCATAAAATTCATAGATTAAAGGTTAGAAATCAATGGGTGAATATGGAAATACATCAAAACTAGTTACAAATCATTAACCGGTGAAGTGGGGATGAAATATCACTTCAAAATCGCCTCTAGGCCGATTTCTAGCTCTAAACAATGGTGAAAAATGGCCAAATCCCGACTTTCAGCACTTAAAATACCTGGGCGTCATGTGTTCTTCGCGTTCGCGATGCACTAGCCAATTAGCCTTCACATTCATGAGGTCCTTTTCACGTTCGCGAAGGATTAATTCCCCACCTATTGTTGCGTTCGTGAACGGAGCTTTGCGTTCGCGAAGAGGAACCACTCGCCTTCCCCCAGATAACCCCAAAGCATCGCGTTCGCGAGTCTTCTGTCGCGTTCGCGAAGCATAGGCCCACCTTTACTTCCCATTCGCGACCTGGTCTCCACGTTCGCAATGAACAACCAGCCTTAGCTCCAAACTCCCCCATTCGCAATCGTGAGAGAAGCTTTGCGATCACAAAGCACTGGACACCAGCAGTTGCACAAGTTCAAAATTTGTCCGAAGCCTATCCGAAACTCACTTGAGCCCCTCGGGCTCAAAACCAAATATGCACACAAATGTAATAACATCATATAAACTGGCTCGCACGATAAAAACACCAAAATATCATCTAGAACTATGAATCAAACATCAAAACGCATGAAAATCAAAAGAAAACTCAAGAACCTCTAGAATCAAACTAATTCCAAATTGCACCAAATTTTGCAGACAAGTTTCAAATAGAAAAATGGACCCATTCAAAGTCCTAAAATCAAAATCTGAACCCGATAATCATAAAGTCAAACTATGGTCAAACCTAGGAAATTTCCAAACATTCAAATTGCTAACTTTCGGCAACACAAGTCAAATCAACCTATAGACCTCCAAATTCAATTCCGGACATACGCCTAATTCAAAAATCATAATACGGACCTATAGAAATTGTCAAAACACCGATTCGGGATTGTTTACCCAAATTGTTGACCACGGTCAACTCTAGCCTCATTTTTAATCATTTCTTCAAAATTTCACATAAAACCTTTTCGAAAAGCGACACGGACCAGGAACGCAAACCAAGAAATATCAAATGAAGCTACGAGAGGTCTCAGATCACTAAAATTAAGGCTAGAACTCAAAATGACCTATCAGATCGTCACATAGATTTACTAACCTTTGAAGCTGGGGTAAAATCTCCGCATAAATTGCATCTTCCCAAATTTTAGGTTTTAAAATTTGTGAAAATGTGAAAAATCTGAAAATATGGACAATATATACCCCTAGATTGAATACCATGATCGCAATCACAACTTGACTCACGTGATCACGAAGGCCAACGGGCCTGGCTCCGACGCGATTGTGAACTTCTCCCACACGAACATGATTCACATGACCCTACACGATCGTGAACCTACTCCACACGATCATAAAGCACAAATCATCCTAGGCCAAATTCCTTCTACGTGATCGCGAAACTCAGCTCCACGATCACAATACAGTTCTGTGCATGAGAAATCCAACAATTCAAACTCATTCCTAAATGCTTTAAAAGTACCCCGAAACTCTTCCCGAGCGCCCCACGACCCCGTCCCATCATCTTAAAAAGTATGTATACCGTATACAAACTTGTAAAAAGTCTCAATACAATGAAAACAACATCAAAACCAAGAATCAATGATCAAACCTAAAATCTCAAACTTTCTTAACTTGAAAATTCTAACTTTCGATTAAAGAGCCGAATCAACCTTGGGCCACTTAAGGCCTGAATCAAACATACGTATAAGTCCAAAATTACTATACAAACTTATTTGAACCTTCAAATCATTAATTTGAGTTCCTTCACACGATGGGGGACTAGGTAAGCTTGGTTCGCATTTGCGATCATTCTGATCGCTTTTGCGATGTGTCACTGGTTCGCAATTGCAAACAATATGTTGCATTTGTGACTGTAGCAGGGATGTGAGGGACTTCGCTTTTGAAGTGGTTTCTTCGCATTTGCGAACACCATGTCGCAATTGCAACACCTGCGACTAGACAAAAAGCTGAGGGACGTGATTTTTAGCTTCATTTTTATATTTTGGAACCGTAGACTCCGTAGAGGGCAATTTGGAAGAGGGATTTTCATCTACAAACTTTGATCAAGTGATTCTAATATACTTCTAATCATATTCCATAAATATGTCTTAGATTTTAACATCAAAATCATGTAAATCAAAGTGAAAGTTTGTGAAACTTTGTCAAGTTTTTGAAAATGAGAATTTGTCTTTTGAGAGTCGATTTGGGCTCGGATTTTGAAACTAATCACATATATGAACTCGTGGGTTCATGGGTAGATAGAATCTACCATTGGACCCGAGTTTTAACTGGGCGGGCCATGAGTTGACTTTTATTGACTTTTTGGGGAAAGTATAAAGATCAAAGCTTTATTTATTGTAATTGCTTTCTCTTGCATTGGTTGATGATATTAAGTTGATTTTGGTTGTATTTGAGCCGAGTTGAAGTGAATTGTAAAGGAAAAGCTATTTTAGAGTGTTAATTGAGGGCTCTTGAGTTAAGTATCTTGCCTAACATTGTGCGGGGGAAACTACTCTGTAGGGATTGGTTTATTTGTGCTATTTGAACTACGTGAAAGATGATTATATGAGGTGATGAGTATGTACATGACTTATATGTGGAAATTTGACCGACCTACACTCTTAGGTTCTCATGTACATTAAAAATGAAGTTGACTCATCATGTTATGCCCTCCAATTCTAAATATACTCGTACGTGTTTTATTTGAAGTTGATTGATTCATGTCCCTACCCTTGTTGCCAAATATACTCTTATATGCCTTAATTGAAGTTGTTGCCTCTTTTATTGCCATGTTATCTCTTTCGTAATTGCTTAACTTTAATTGAAGTTATTGTTATCCTTTCCATCATTGACTTATCCTTATTTGGAACTATTGTTACATGTTATCTCTCTTATCGTTGAGTTGTACCTATTTGGATTCATTGTTACATGTTATCTCTCTTATCGTCGAGTGGTACTTATTTGGAAACATTGTTACATGTTAACCCTTCAATTATTGAGTTATCTTATTAGATATCATTGTTACACATTATCTCTCCCATTGTTGAGTTATTCTTGTTTGAAACCATTATTACCTGTCATGTCTTTCATTGTGAGCCCGTTCTTCAATTTCTTTGTGTTTTGTAATTCTTGTGTTGATTTACTTATCGTACTCTCATGTTATTGTTGTTGTTATTGTTGTACTCAGTGCTATTGAGCCGAGGGCTATGTGTCCTTGTGGTGTTGTAATTGTTTTGAGGGAATATTGTTGCATATGAGCACATATGGTGCAAGTCATTATATTGTGTTGTTATGTTTTTGGCACACGTGATATTGTTGGGAGGATTGTCGGGTTGTTCGCACGTGAATTACCCGTGCTATTGTTATTGATAATTGTACATGAAGCGTGACCGGGCGGGCTATATATATATATATAT
>AWOL01S0061764.1:55390-142398 GCA_000715115.1 Nicotiana otophora
ATATATATGTTTGTTGACATTCTGGACATGTTGGTCTTGTTTGTGGATTTGAGGAAAGTGAAAAGAATAAGGGGAGGTGCTGTCCAAATTTTTGTAGATGAGCTAGTCACTCATTTGTGTTGAGTTCAAGCTTCCGTAAGCTTAACAATGGTCCCTTATTGTTTGTTGTAGATTGAAGTACTAACGGGCGACGTCGTGTGGTTAGGTAATCGACAAAGGTATGTTAAGGCTATCCCTTCTATAGTTTTAGCATGATCTATATGATACAAACAAAACGAGCAAACACACAACTTTCATAAATGGCTCTATTCATAGAAGTACTAGGATTGACTATGTTCTTGATTCCCCATGTGTCCTATTATTATATCATCTGTTCATGGGTCTTAGATAAATAGGTAAGTTGATAAAGTTTATCCGAAAGATATTATTGACCTACTTCATTATGCATTTGCATTCATTTGTACATGTACATTGGCCCATGACCAGATGGTGTTATATACGTGTATATTATATGTATATGGGATATGGGGAAAGGTTACGGTGTTATATACGCACCACCACCTGATCAACTGGTATACGTTAATGATTTCGCCCACAGAGGCCGAGATGATATGATCGGATTCCCTCAGAGGCTTGATGATGTTATGTACTCATATACCTATGCATGGTATGACATTTAAATGCATATGCATGACATTATAAATGTTTCACAATTCATAGAGATATGTAGACTTACATGTTGAGTTCTTTACACCATGTTTCTTTCATGCCTTACATACTCGATATTTTATTTGTACTGACGTCCCTTTTGCCTGGGGACACTGCGTTTCATGCCCGCAGGTTCCGATAGACAGGTTGACAGTCCTCCTAGTAGGCTATCAGCTCAACGGAAGGTGTTGGTGCACTCTAGTTGCTCCGGAGTTTCCTATTTGGTTAGTATGATTTGGACATATATTGATTCATATGGCGGGGCCTTGTCCAGACCTTTATGATGTTTATGTACCCTTAGAGGCTTGTAGACAGATGTCATGTATATGGATACTTGTATGGCTTTATCGGCCTATGTTTTGAGTGTACAAATAATCATGTCGGTCTTATAGGCCTGTGTATAATGTGTATAGGTTTCTATATCGTGTTGGATCGTCCTATTTTTAGTATTCCCTTATGTTTTATTCCAGTTATCTCATGATGGCCCTTCTGGCCCATTTACCTATGATGGTGTGATAAGCAAGATATGTTACGCTGGTACTCGGTTGAGTAAGGCACCGAGTGCCCGTCGTGGCCCTACGTTTTAGGTCTTGACAGAGTGCCACCATATTCTCTGCACTATAAGTATCATGAAGATGAGCGTGGTTGTTTTCACAACATTTCAGCTATTAGGAGCAGTGTATCAGTGGTGGCGTATTTACAAGGAGGGAAGCCCAGCCGATGCAGCTTCACTTTAATGGACTTAGAGACGTTCTTGAGAGAGTTTGTTCCCCAAACCCTTCGAGATGCATGGCGCGCAAAGTTTGAGCAGTTGCGCCAGGGTACTATGTCAATGTCAGAGTATGCCGTTAGATTCATGATTTGTCCAGGTATGCACCTGCTTTGGTTTTTACAGTTAGAGAGTGGGTCTGTAGGTTCATTGGGGTGCTCAGTTATGGTATCTGATTCAGCATGGCTCGGGAGTTGGAGACGGATGTTCTATTTCAGTAGGTGGTAGAGATCGCTCGTTGATTATAGGGTATGCCGGGTTAGGAGAGGGAGGACAGGGAGGCTAAGAGGCCTCACGGATGGGGAGGATCTACTGATCCCTATTTTAGAGGCAGGGTACATCATGGTAGAGGTTTTGTTGGTCAACCCGTTCAGTTTTAACTTCAAACTTCACGCGGTGTTTCAGGTATCCATGGGTCCCAGAGTATCCGTGCCGGACAGCTTCCACAGCCACATCAGCGGAGAGGTTGCTTTGAGTATGGAGATACTAGCCACATAGTGAGAGATTGTCCCAGGCTCCGGATAGATATGGCACCGCGGGGTATTCAAGCTATGAGCTCTGCTCCAGTTACTGCTTTACATGCACCGCTAGCTGGGGGTGGAGGTCAGACGGGTAGAAGTCGCCCTAGAGGGGGAGGCCGGGCTTATTGTTACGCTCTTTTTGGTTGGGCAGAGGCCGATGCACCAGATGATGTCCTTACAGGTATGGTTTTAGTTGAGTATAGAGATGAATTTGTGTGACTTCGATCTGGTCCCATTTATTGGTAAGATTCATCTCACCTTACTTCAGATATGGTTGTGTTTTGTGATTCTTCTACTCTGTTCATGTGTTCACACTAGTTGAGAATTTTATTGTGATACACCGTGTCTATCGTTCTGGTTTGGTTGCTATTGAGGGTCATGAGGCTTGGGTGGACTTTCTGTTAGTTAAATACGAAAGAATTTGATGTGATCTCTGGATGGTTTGGCTCGACTTGTGGTTTGGGTGGTCTACAGGTATGAGAAGTGTTTTTCATGTAGTGGTTTTGGTTCTACGGGGTTAGTAGGTATAATGTTTTAGTGGTTGAAAAGTTTATTTTACTTATTGTTCTGAGTTAAGGATGGGGATCTGATGCTCTTTATGAATAGGTGTGTTGGTACCGGGCTATGCGCCGCGGTGAGGTCATATTAAGGTAAGATTTGTTGTGGTTGTTACATGTGTCTTACTTGTTCCTTGTAGATTGGATCCGCAATATGGTATCGATGGGGAGTTGTGCCTGTTTGGCTTGTTTGATGAGTCTCTCATGTGTTCCTCTTTTCATATTCAGTCATAATCGAGTTGTGCTTGTTACGTTTGGATGGTGATGTATGTGCCCAGGTGGCGTTTGAATTGGCTTGTTGATCGGATGATTAGTTATGAGTTTCACATGTTTCTTGCATTATTTTTAGTGTTGTGAAGTTTTGGAACAAGGTTCTAGTCTATATGAGTCTGTTTGCCAGTACCGGGCCCGATGATGGGCAACTATTGTGGGAAGATTTATTTCTATGGGCATCTGGATGATACGTTATATCGTGTGGTTATACCTTGTGGGTGTATGCATGAGCTGTTGTAGCTAGTTGAGGGTTTTTACAGTGTGTTTGTGTGATAATAGGTCCCTTCGCGGCTGTGGAAATTTGATTCTAAGGCTCTTTCGGCATGAGTGGAACTGAGGTTAAGATGGAATTATCGGGCTTGTGTGGATCGCAGTGACGTAGGATCACCCGTGTGTATGTGCATGGTGAGTTTCTACAGTGATTTGATGGCTTGGGAAAAACTCTTGGCACATTCGAGGATGAACGTTTGTTTAATAGGGGGAGAATGTAATGACCCGACTGGTCATTTTGAGCCTTGGCGATCGGTCCAATGGTTTAAGGTCTTCACTAGCTTCATATTGTGTATTCTAACTTGCGTGCATGCTCGGATTTGATCTTCGGATGATTCAGAATGAATTTGGGTGAGTGGTTCTTGCTTTAGAAGCTTAATTTGAAAATGTTGACCGATGTTTGACTTTTGTGGAAACGAACCCAGAACGGTATTTTGAGGCTCCTTTAGGTTTGTATCGTGATTTTAGATTTGGGCGTATCACCGAAATCTATTTCGGAGGTCCGTAGGTTGATTTCATGTAGTTTTGCCGAAAGTTGGAAATTTAAAGGCTTAGAATTTTGAGAAGTTTGACCTTAGGTTAACTTCGTAACTATCATTTTTGGATTTCTGTTTCGGGACATGGAATGAGTCCCTTTTGTCATTTGGAACTTGTCCGCAAAGTTTGGCGTCATTTCGAGTTGATTTGATAGGAATCAAGCGTGCGGTTGTGTTTTTAGAAGTTCTTGAGTTTCATGTTAAATTCATGTGTTTTGATGTCCGATTCGTGATTTCGGATGTTATTTTGACGAGTTGATCGCACAAGCGAGTTTGTATTATGTTTTTAGACTTGTGTTGATGTTTGGTTTGGAGCCCCGAGGGCTCGGGTGAGTTTTGGATGCGTTGCATTGTTAGAGTTTAAGTACTGCTGGTTTTGTGCATAAGCTTCAGGTCTTGCAATTGCGATGTTTAGCTTGAGCCTATTGGGGTCGCATTTGTAATGGGGTACTGGGTAAGGTTGGTTCGCATTTGCGATCATTATGATCGCTTTTGCGATGTGTCACTAGTTCGCAATTGCGAACAATATGTCGCATTTGCGACTGTAGCAGAGGTTTGAGGGACTTCGCTTTTGCGATGGTTCTTCGCAGTGGCGAACCCCGGTTTGCAGTTGCGACACCAACGACTAGACAAAAAGCTGAGGGACGGGATTGTTAGCCGCATTTTCATATATTGGAACCCTCGACACAGTAGGAGGCGATTTTGAAGAGGGATTTTCATCTACAAACATTGGGCAAGTGACTATAATCTATTTCTAATCATATTCCATTAATATGTCTTAGATTGTAACATCCAAATCATGTGAAAATTTGTGAAACTTTGTCAAGTTTGTTAAAAATGAGAATTTGAGTTTTGCGAGTCGATTTGGACTCGAATTTTGAAACTAATCACATATATGAACTCGTGGGGTCATGGGTAGACGGAATCTACCATTGGACCAGGGTTGTGACCCAGCAAGCCCCGGGTTTACTTTTTTTGAATTTTGGGGAAAAGTGTAAAGATCAAAACTTTATTTATTGTAATTGCTTTCTCTTGCATTTGTTGATGATATTAAGTCGATTTTGGTTAGATTTGAGCCGAGTGAAGGTGTATTCTAAAGGAAAAGCTATTTTAGAGTGGTTATTAAGGGCTCTTGCGGTAAGTATCTTGACTAACATTGTGTGGGGGAAACTACCCCATAGGGATTGGTTTGTTTGTACTATTTGAACTACGTGAAAGACGTGTACACGAGGTGACAAGTGTGTACACGGCGTACATGTGGACATTTGACCGACCTAGACTCTTAGGTTCTCATGTACATTGAAAATGAAGTTGTCTCTTCATGTTATGCCCTCCATTGCTAAATTTACCCTTACGTGTTTTATTTGAAGTTTATTGATTCATGTCCTACCCTTGTTGCCAAATATACTCTTATATAACTTTAATTGAAGTTGTTGCCTCTTTTATTGCCGTGTTATATCTTCTGTAATTGCTTAAGTTTAATTGAAGTTATTGTTATCCCTTCCATTGTTGACTTATCCTTATTTGGAACCATTGTTACATGTTATCTCTCTTATCGTTTAGTTGTACCTATTTGGAATCATTGTTACGTGTTATCTGTCTTATCGTCGAGTTGTACTTATTTGGAAACATTGTTACATGTTATCTCTCTTATCGTTTAGTTGTACCTATTTGGAATCATTGTTACGTGTTATCTGTCTTATCGTCGAGTTGTACTTATTTGGAAACATTGTTACATGTTATCCCTTCAATTATTGAGTTACTATGATTGGACACCTTTGTTACACATTATCTCTCCCATTGTTGAGTTATTCTTGTTTGAAACCATTACTACTTGTCATGTCTTTCATTGTGAGCTCGTTCTTCCGTTTCTTTATGTTTTGTAATTCTTGTGTTGCTTTACTTGTCGTACTCTCGTATTATTGTTGTTGTTATTGTTGTACTCAGTGTTGTTGAGCCGAGGGCTATGTGTGCTTGTGGAATTGTAATTGTTTTGAGGGAATGTGTTGGCATATGGGCACATGTGGTGCAAGTCGTTATATTGTGTTGTTATACTTTTGGCACACGTGATATTGTTGCGAGGATTGTCAGGGTATTCGCATATGAGTTGTCCGTGCTATTGTTATTGATAATTGTACATGAAGCGCGACAAGGCGAGCAATATATATATATATATATATATATATATATATATATATGTGGGTTTGCGCATGTGGCGAGACAAGGCGGGTTATGCGTGTGAGGCGAGACAAGGCTGTAAGGCCCCGTAAAATATTTCCAAAAAACTGGGGTTTCGTGATGCCGGGGTAGGCGTAGAGGTTAATAATAGTAGAAATTCTTCCGAATTTTCCAAACAATCGGGGTTCGGACTTTTTGGATTGAACAGTGCGCTGGGGAGTTAAAGGAAAATATTCTGCAGAGTAGGCATTTCGACGGCCCATTATGCGGCCGCATAATCGCTCTTGCTGGCCGCAGAGTGGCCGCAGAGTGAAGCAGCTACTTGGGCCATTTTTTATGACAATTGCGCGGCCAGTTGTGCGACCGCACAACTATTTCGCGGGCTGCACTTTTGTCGCACAATCAGCCTTAGAATATTTGCGGAGGAAGGTTCTGTGGCGCATTATGCGAACGCAGAACAAGTCTGCGGGCTGCATAACGACCGCAGAGTGAAGCAGGCAAGCCCAGTTTCGAAGGCCATTTTTTACGGTCATTTCGCAAACTGCAGAATCATTTTATGCGACCGCAGATCCTGTCCCAGGGCTTTATTTTTGGGTTTTTATAACCCGACCCTACTTCGATAAAACATATGCCATAGTCAAATTTGAGGAAATTTCTGATACTTTTAGAGTGAGAAAGAGTGCTTAGTGTGGGGGAGTAACCTTCAACCTATTATCCATCAATTCTTGTTCAATCATTGAGGATTAACAAAGAAAGTCTTCATCGTAAAGGTGAGAATCTATGTCCTAGCTCTCAATTTCGAAAAGTTACAAAAATGGGATAATTAGAAAGACAATCCTTGGGTGTGGGGGTTGTTATCTTGCATGCAAGTGTTATCAAAGAATGTGGCAATGTTGTGAGCTAAAACTGGTAGGTAATGGGTTGGGGAATGATGGAATATTCCACAAAAGGGCCTTAAAAACATTAATGCACACCTAGTGTTTGATAATGTGCTCAAATGAGCTAGAATCGTGATCATCTTCCTAATTTTGGTCCAACTTGTTATATTTCTAAAATATATCGAAGTTGCTAAGAATTCCGGAACGTTTTAAAGTTTAAAGGAAGCTCAATTGAGGTATGTTGGCTAAACCCCTTTCTTCTTAGAATCGACTCCCACGGTGTTCATGTAGTTGGTGTAAGTCCCAAATTGATCATAATAGAATTGGCTATTCTGAATGTGCTTGTGTTGAAGGATATATGCTCAATATGTATTATAAATGCTTCATCATATCACCTTATCATTGAGGGTGTGTTCAAAATATGGAATATGTTTTTAAAATGTTAAGACTTCAAGTCAAGATCAAAATAAAGGTTGTTATACCAAATTGTATGAAAAGCCTCTATGTGCCTAAGATTCCCAAATTGCTCATATGGGAATTCAAAGTCTTGAATGGGAAGCCTTATTGTTGTTGATAATGATAATGATGTTTGAATGTGGAAAGGGGAACTGGAATTATGAAATATGGTCAAGTGCCAAGAATGACTTTATAATTGTGGCCACTAGTGCCAATGAATTGAAAGGATGTGAAAGAAGTATGATGTGAGACGATTGACTGAAAAAGGTAATGTCTCGGGTGAGACGGCCTAGCCGATCGGGTCATGATTGGATGCCATGCCCCACACATGGTGATGACTGTGCTGGAAATTATAATGCAATTGTGGTTATAGTTGATATCTCAAATAAGATGACCTAGCCGATCGGGTCGTGGTCGGACTCCGTGTAAGAATACGGTGGTGTTGTGAATTATGGTATATCAGCTCTAAAGATCACCCAACCTAATAACATGGAAATTGACTTGAAAACTTATGTGATCCTTAACTTGATGTTTTAGTATTATTTGAAGCTCTTATTGAATTCTTGTCTGTTCCCCCTTGTATTATTATTCATTCTATTAAGATGATGTTTAGTTTTACATACTAGTACTATTCGACAGTACTAACATCCCTTTGGCCGGGGGCACTGCATCTTTAAATGGATGCAGGTGGTTCCATAGCAGGCAGTAATTAGCGATAGTGGTACGTCCTCTTCCCAGCAGACCTGGTGAGCCCCACTTCATCCCGGGGTCATGTATTGCATCTTTTGCTCATAATATTATCACGTTTTGAGGTATAGCTGGGGCCTTGTTGCCGGCACTATCATAACAGTCTTTTGTATCCTTTAGAGACTCCGCAGACACTGTGTGGGTTGTACATGGGTGCTAGAAAAGTCAAACAAGTTATGTTGTATTTTTATCACTTGTTCCACTCAAACTACAAGAATATGTGTATTTGGAGACTTAAAAGTGAAGTAACTAATGAAATGATTTAGTATTGTGTACATGATCTCCCTACTGTCTAATTAACAAAATTATGTCTTCTCTTGATCATGGGTGTGTTTGGTAGAAAGTGTCTAACAGGCTTGCTTGACTGGGTTCACTCGGTTGACCGACGGTCGCGCTTTCCCAGTTTGGGGCATGACAAACTTGGTATCAGAGCCTAAGGTTTTAAAGTGTCATAGGATGTCTCGGAGCCGTGTCTAGTAGAGTCCTCCTTATCAGTGTGTTGTCGACCACATCTATAAGTTGGAGGCTACTTGAACATTTAGGAATAATACCCTTCTTTGATATTCTGGATCGTGCGATAAAACTAATTGTGAAACTGTTCCTCCTCTAACTCGGGCATTCCTTTAACCTTCAGTACATGGCACCTAAGAAGAGAGCAAGAACTGGCCAAGGAGCCAATGTTGCCCAGGAGTGGCAGTTGACCCTTTATTTGATGATGCGGGTGAATACCCGAGGGGTGGGGATAATCCCCCGGACTGCTACACTGCCTGATTCCACTACACCCAACCAGGCCACACCAGTTATTCCACCTCTAGCCCCAGCTTCCAGTTCTGGTACTTTTGACAGGGATCTTAGGGGAGCTATCCAGATGCTGACAAAGATAGTGGCTTCTCAAGCCCAGATATCAAATGTTGCACCCACTTCTTCTAGCTAACAATATGATTCTAGTGGTTCCACGGTGAATAGGTTTCATCAGTTGGATCCTCCGGTGTTCACAGGTGCTAATCCCGAGGAGGACCCACAGGACTTCATTGATGAGATACATAAGACTCTCCGGGTTATGCGCGCTACTGAGATAGAGGGAGTGGAGTTGGCCGCCTACCGCCTGAAAGGTGTGGCGTATTCTTGGTTTGAGCTGTGGGAGGATTCTCGGGAGGAAGGGAGCCCTCCAGCGAGATGGAGTGAGTTTGCTGACACTTTCATGGACCATTGCTTGAGGCCGAGACTAGGGCAGCCCGTGCCGCAGAGTTTGAGAACCTTAATCAAGGAAGTAAGAGTGTCTGGGAGTATCACGTGGAATTCACGCGTCTGTCTAAATATGCCTCATATTACCTACTATGGAGGCTAGAGTGCGCTGGTTTGTGCAGGGCCTTAGCCCCTTGGTTATCAATGAGGCCGCTACAGCTGCCTTGAATTTAGATATGAACTATGGGAAGATAGTAGCATCTGCTCAAGCTACAGAGAACCGTAAATTGAAGGACAGAATGGAGCGAGAGGGTACCAGCAAGGCCCGGTCCGCGGGCAACTTTGGGGAGTCATTTGGTGGGGGAAGATCAACTTTTAGGGGAGGGTCATTAGGTCCATCCCAGTCTTTTGCTCAATCTTCAGCCAGTGCATCGCCAACAGGGCCCAGTCAACAGTAAGGGAGTCGTTTCAGGCCCAATCAGGGCAGCAAGGGACCCCCATGCCCCAGGTGTGGGAAGATGCACTTAGGGATCTGCTATATGGACCTACCTATATGTTACGAGTGCAGATTGAGGGGTCATATTCAGAGGGAGTGTCGTTCATCCCGCCAGGGTGTGGGCAGGGGCACATCACAGTCATCCAGTTCTACAGCTGCTACATCTTTAGTACCCCCTACAACTCGAGCCACTCCAGCACCACTAGGGGTGGTGCAGCTAGGGGTGGTGAGCAGAGTTCAGGAGGACCCAGCCGTCTCTATGCTATGAGTGGTCGCCAGAGTGCAGAGGCTTCTTTAGATGTTGTCACAGGTATATTGACTGTCCAATATCATGATGTATATGCTTTTATTGATCCCGGTTCCATCTTGTCCTATGTTACCCCTTATGTTGCTATGGAATTTAGGATAGAACCGGAACAACTTCCTGAGCTGTTCTTTGTATCTACTATGATTGGCCAGTCTATTGTGGTCGCATGGGTTTATATGGGTTGTGTTGTCACGGTGTGTGGTCGGGACAGTGTGGACGATCTCATTGAATTGGGGATAGTCGATTTTGGTATAATTATGGGAATGGATTGGCTTTATTCATGTGAGGACTGTGAGGTTTGAATTTCCCAATGAGTCAGTTGTTGAGTGGAAGGGGGATAATGTAATGCCAAAATGTAGGTTTATTTCTTAACTTAAGGCCACGACGATGATTAATAAGGGGTGTATCTATAATTTGGTCTTGGTTACGGACATCGATTTTGAGGCACCTACACTCGAATCTGTGCCAGTTGTGAATGAATTTCCAGAGGTCTTTCCTGATGAGGTCCCTGGGATTTCGCCAGATAGGGAGATTGATTTTGGGGTTGATGTGATGCCAGGCACGCAGCTTATATCTATTCCGCCCTACATGATGGCACTAGTAGAATTGAAGGAGCTAAATGAACAATTGAAGGATTGTTTAGAGAAAGGTTTCATCCGACCGAGTGTGTCACCATGGGGCGCACCGGTTCTCTTTGTGAGGAAGAAAGATGGATCACTGAGGATATGTATTAACTACCGGCAGCTCAACAAAGTCACAATCAAAAACAAATATCCATTACCAAGAATAGATGATTTGTTTGATCAGTTACAGGGCAATAAGTACTTCTCCAAAATTGATTTACAGTCTGGGTACCACCAATTGAAGATCAGGGAGCAGGATATTCTAAAAACAGCTTTCAGGACCCGGTATGGGCACTTTGAATTTCTAGTAATGTCGTTTGGGCTAACAAATGCCCCGACGTCTTAGTAGGGTATTACAGGAGGTTTGTGGAGGGGTTCTCTACTCTTACCTCTCCGCTGACTAAATTGACACAGAAAGAGGTTAAGTTCCAATGGTTCGATGCTTGTAAAAGGAGCTTCCAGGAGTTGAAATCAAGATTGACTACGACGCCGGTGTTGACCCTGCCAAAGAGTACATATGGATTTGTGGTATATTGCGATGCTTCAAGGATCGGGCTTGGGTGATGTTAATGCAACACGGCAAGGTTATAGCTTATGCTTCTAGGCAACTCAAGAATCATGAAAAGAACCATCCAACACATGACTTGGAACTTGCGGTGGTGGTTTTTGCATTGAAATTTGGCGTCATTATTTTTATGGGGTCCATGTGGATGTATTCACGGACTACAAGAGTCTTCAATATATTTTCAAACAAAAGGAGCTGAATCTGAGGTAGAGAAGATGACTTGAGTTACTCAAAGATTACGACATCGATATTCTATATCACTCGGGGAAAGCCAATGTTGTGAAGGATGCTCTTAGCCGTAAATCTATTGATAGTTTGGCTCAATTGGAGGCATGTAAAAGGCCGTTGGCCAGGGAGGTTCACCAGTTAGCTAGCTTGGGAGTTCATCTTGGACTCTAGTGAAGGAGGGGTAATTGTGCAAAATAGGGCTGAATCATTGCTTGTCGTGGATATCAAAAAGAAGCAATACGACGATCCATTGTTGGTACAACTAAAGGAGGGGATTCAAAAACATAAAACTATGGCTTTTACTCTTGGCATGGATGATGGTACACTAAGGTACCAAGGGCGGCTATGTGTTCCAAATGTAGATGGTCTCCGGGAAAGAATCATGATCAAGGCTCACACTTTTAGGTATTCCGTGCACCCGGGTTCTACGAAGATGTATCATGATCTCAAGGAACTCTATTGGTGGAGTGACATGAAAAGGAATGTGACAGACTTTGTGGCAAGATGTCCGAATTGTCAGCAAGTGAAGGCCGAACACCAACGGCCTGGTGGGTTGGCACAGAACATAGAAATTTCAATGTGGAAGTGGGACATGATTAATATGAATTTTGTGGTAGGATTACCACGCACTCCATGTAAGTTTGACTCAATTTGGGTGATTATGGATCGGCTCATGAAATCAATACACTTCTTGCCAGTTAAATCTACCGACATAACGGAACAGTATGCTCAGTTGTATATCAAGCAAATAGTCAGGCTGCATGGCACTCCAGTTTCTATCATTTCCGATCGAGGGGCTCAGTTCACGGCAAAGTTTTGGAAGAGATATCAGCAAGGTTTGGGTACTCTTGTGAATCTTAGTACAACTTTCCATCCACAGACCGACGGGCAGGCACAGTGGACTATTCAGACACTTGAGGACATGTTGCATGCTTGTGTTCTTGACTTCAAAGGTAGCTGGAATGATCATTTGCCACTCATAGAGTTTGCTTATAACAACAACTTTCATGCTAGTATTTAGATGGCACCATTTAAGGCGTTATATGGTAGGAGATGTAGATCTCCCATTGGGTGGCTCGAGATTGGGGAAGCTGAGTTGATAGGACCAGACCTTATGCATCAGGCTATGGAAAAGGCTAAAGTCATTAAGGAGCGATTTAAAAGCGCTCAGAGTCGTCAAAAATCCTATTTGGATGTTCGTCGCAGAGACTTAGAGTTCAAGAAAGATGATTGGGTATTATTGAAGGTTTCCCCCATGAAGGGTATAATGCGGTTTGGAAGGAAAGGGAAATTGAGTGTGAGGTATGTCGGGCCGTACAAAAACATTCAAAGGATTGGTCAGGTGGCGTACAAGCTTGAGCTACCACCCGAGATGTCATTAGTGCACCCGGTATTCCATGTGTCTATGTTGAAGAAGATAGTTGGATATCCGTCAGCTATTTTGCCGGTTGAGACCATTGAGGTTAATGAAGAACTGTCATATGAAGAAATTCCAATTGCCATTCTTGATAGGCAAGTTCGAAAGTTGAGGAATAAAGAAATTGCCTCTGTGAAGGTGTTGTGGCAAAATCATCAGGTTGAAGAGGCTACTTGGGAGGACGAGGAAGAGATGAAAAATAAGTATCCTTACTTGTTTGTATAAGCTATGTAACCTTTCTATAAAACTGTCGCCTATGGATTCTTGTATCACTTGTTCAGTTAATGTAAAGGTGCTTCTTTCTAAATATATTGTATGTGAGGCCACGGTTGGTGTTATTATGAGTTATGTTACGTCATTGGATTATATATATGTTTTGAGGATGTGTTTCTGGGGCTCTCTGACAGGTGAATAGGCCCAGTTACAGGGGAAACTCTGGCGAAATATTTGGAAATTCAGGGAGTTAGTCGAATTTGGGGCTGCTGGTGTGTGGTATGAAAACTGAGTTGCATATGATGCTAATGGTGAGCCTTGATCCTCATTCGAGGAGGAATGATCTTAAGTGGGGGAGGATGTAAGGCCCCGTAAAATGTTTCCTAAAAACTGGGGTTCCGTGATGCCGGGGTAGGCTTAGAGGTTAATAATAGTAGAAATTCTTTAGACTTTTCCTAAAAACCGGGGTTCGGACTTTTTAGATTGAACAGTACGCTAGGAAGTTGAAGGAATATATTTTGCAGAGTAGGCCTTTCTGTGGCCCATTATGCGGCCGCATAATCACTCTGCGGGCCGCAGAATGGCCGCAGAGTGAAACAGCTAGTTGGGCCATTTTTGATGACAATTTCGCGGCCAGTTATGCGACCGCACAACCATTTCGTGGACCACACTTTTGTTGCACAATCAGCCTTAGCATTTTTGTGGAGGGAGGTTCTGCGGCGCATTATGCGCCGCAGAACAGGTCTGCGGGCTGCATAACAGCCGCAGAGTGAAGCAGGCAAGCCTAGTTCCAAAGGCCATTTTTCGCGGTCATTTCGCGACCATAGAATCATAATGTAGTCGCATATGCGACCGCAGATCCTGTCCCGGGGCTTCATTTTTGGGTTTTTATAACCCGACCCTACTTCGATAAAACATATGCCATAGTCAAAGTTGAGGAAATTTCTGATACTTTTTGAAGGTGAAAGAGTACTTAGTGTGGGGGAGTAACCTTCAACCTATTATCCATCAATTCTTGCTCAATCATTGAGGATTAAAAAAGAAAGTCTACATCCTAAAATTGAGAATCTATGTCCTAGCTCTCAATTTCGAAAATTTACAAAAATGGGATAATTAGAAAGATAATCCTTGGGTGTGGGGGTTGTTAACTTGCATGCATGTTTTATCAAAGAATATGGCAAGGTTGTGAGCTAAAAATGGTAGAGAATGGGTTGGGAAATAATGGAATTTTTAACAAAAGGGCCTTAAAAACATTAATGCACACATAGTATTTGATAATGTGCTCAAATAAGGTAGAATCATGACCATCTTCCTAATTTTGGACCAACTTATTATATTTCTAAAATAGATCGAATTTGCTTAGAATTCTAGAAAGTTTTAAAGTTTAAAGGAAGGTCAATTGAGGTATGTTGGCTAAACCCCTTTCTTCTTAGAATCGAATCCCACGATGTTCATGTAATTGGTGTATGTCCCAAATTGATCATAATAGAATTGGCTATTCCGAATGTGCTTGTGTTGAAGTATATATGCTCAATATGTATTGTAAATGCTTCATCATATCACCTTATCATTGAGGATGTGTTCAAAATATGGAATATGTGTTAAAAATGTTAAGACTTCAAGTCAAGATCGAAATAAAGGTTGTTATACCAAATTGTATGAAAAGCCTCTATATGCCTAAGATTCCCAAATTGCTCATATGTGAATTCAATGTCTTGAATGGGAAGCCTTATTGTTGTTGATAATGATAATGATGCTTGAATATGGAAAGGGGAACTGGAATTATGAAATATGGCCAAGTGCCAAGAATGACTTTATAATTGTGACCACTAGTGCCAATGAATTGAAAGGATGTGAAAGAAGTATGATAGACGATTGACTGAAAAAGGTAATGTCTCGGGTGAGACGGCCTAGCCGATCGGGTCGTGATCGGATTCGATGCCCCACACATGGTGATGACTGTGCTAGAAATTATAATGAAATTGTGGTTATAGTTGATGTCTCAAATGAGACGACCTAGTTGAATTCTTGTCTGTTCCTCCTTATATTATTATTTATTCTATTGAGATGGTGTTTAGTTTTACATACTAGTACTATTCGACAGTACTAACATCCCTTTGGCCGGGGGCACTGCATCATTAAATGGATGCAGGTGGTTCCATAGCAGGCAGTATTTAGCGATAGTGGTACGTTCTTTTCCCAGCAGACCTGGTGAGCCCCACTTCATCCCGGGGTCATGTATTGTATCTTTTGTTCATAATATTATCAAGTTTTGAGGTATAGTCGGGGCCTTGTTGCCGGTACTATCATAACACTCTTTTGTATCTTTTAGAGGCTCCGTAGACACTATGTGGGTTGTACATGGGTGCTAGAAACGTCAAACAAGTTATGTTGTGTTTTGACCACTTGTTCCACTCAAACTATAAGAATATGTGTATTTTGAGACTTAAAAGTGAAGTAACTAATGAAATGATTTAGTATTGTGTACATGATCTCCCTACTGTCTAATTAACAAAATTATGTCTTCTCTTGATCATGGGTGCATTGGGTAGAAAGCGTCTAACAGGCTTGATTGACCGGGTTCACTCGGTTGGGCAACAGTCGTGCTTTTCGAGTTTGGGGCGTGACAAAGGCGGATATTTACTTTATTATTGCGCACGTGACGAGACAAGAGGGGCTATGCCGAGGATGAATTTTGATGACTGGTGATGGCCTGGGGGCATTGTTATTGATGATATTTGTGTAGTGGCAGGCCTACCTTTTTTAGTTATGCATTTTATGTTTTGTTGTGTTATTTATATGCGCCATCCGTTGTTTCTACTCTTGTTTGTTGACTCGAGTTGTGATAGAACACTTGGACAAGCATACACATAAATAATCACACATATCGATTTAAGAGGATGAATCATGATGTCTATTGATCATTACATGTATTCTCGATTACTTGCCTTCTGTGTGAAAGTTGTACTATTGGCACGTGAGTTGTCCGTGCAGTTATGAGTTGTTACTATTGCTGGCACGTGAGTTCTCCTTGCGGATATGAGATATTGTCACTCCCTTACCACGTGAGTTGTTCGTGCTGTTATGAGGAATTAATGGTATTGGCACGTGAGTTGTCCGTGCAGTTGTGATTTGTAATGTGGGCACAAGATGCCAAGTGATTAGGGTTCGTTAATTGGGACCCGCAATTTGTGATTATGAGGTGTGGTATCTCTGGAAAAGTCTTGAATAAATCTTGTGTGAAAACATTTGTTCTTATTGAGTTGTTACTTGTTCTACTTACTTGGTTTCACCGGACATGAACTGTATTCAGCTCCCTCTATGACATTATTACCTGTTATGCCTTGTTGCTAATTGTTGCTTCTAGTTTTCCATTGCAAGTATTGTTTTGTCAATCTTATCATGTTTAGCTTTATATTGTTCCCTATTAGTTTCATATTCATACTTTGTACAGGTTATTATGTCTTGTAGGTGTCTTGACTATACCACATCACTACTCCACTGAGGTTAGTCTTGATACTTACATGTACCGCTGTGGTATACTCATGCTACGCTTTCTGTACATTTTTGTGTAGATCCAGGTACTTCGGAGCTGGTTGATCGTTAGTTAGTTGATCAAGTATTGTTGTGGAGACTTCAAGGTATACATGTCGTCACGTTCGCAGGCCTCAGAGTCACATTCTAAAGTTATTTTGTATAGTTTATTTCTAATCTGGAACAATTGTACTTAGAAATTTTCTAGTGAACTCAGTAGAGCTTATGACGTGTACTACTGGTTTTGGGATATTGTATCATACTTGGGATTGTTGGCTTATTATAAAAATTTCTAATTCATGCTTAATAGTCGATTGATTTAGATCTGTTATAAATTCAGTAAGTGTTAGGCTTACCTAGTCTTAGAGACTAGGTGCTATCACGACATCCTTCGAAGGAAAATTGGGGCCGCGACACTTTGTTTTCTTATTTTAACCTTGATCATGTAGATTTTGTTTTTGGGGATTTACACGGAGATATATTGATTGATCCTATAAAAGAATGCAGGAACAAGTTGAGGATGATCCTACAAGAATAATTCACCGCTCAACATGAGGTCAAGATAGAATGAAAAGAGCGGGCCGTACAAATATCCTCAAATGAATTTGGCTCAATGAGCTCCATAAATAATTCCAAACAGCAAAAATGAGGAATGTATTCAACTAGGGGTGGAGTTCATAAGTTGTCGGAAATGAAAAAAAAGTTCAAGGGAGTTTTCTTTACCTCTTATTATTTACTTGTGTGTCATGGGGACATGACACAATTTAAAGTGTGGGTGAGGATATAAATATGTATATGTGTTTTTTCCTCTTATATTTGTGTTTGTTTCGTCATTCTTTTGTAAATAAAAAAAAACTTTAGACTTTTCCTGACGATGGATCTCCTCGACCATTTTTGTAAGTGATTAAAGTCGAAACATAAACACAATAAAATCAAAAATTAAAATATTAAGAAAAAATCCAAAAAGATGTCTTTTATTCTCTTTATTTTCTTAAGTAGTGTAACCACTTCCCCTTGGATTTTCTTTGTCCCGCGGTTCTTTTTCAAGAATTTTACTTGAACCGAGTATAATTAGCTTTTTTTTAGGAATAAACAATTTTGAGTCATAGTGCTAATTTGAAGCAATTTTACTTGATTGTGTATGCCTTGAGAGTGGTGAGTGCCTTAGTTGTGACGCCTAGGCTCAATTCTTGACTCGTATATAAGTGCCTTAAATTGTTTGATTTTGACTCAGCTTAACTGTTTTGACTAGAGAGTTGGGATAGATCTGATCCTAAGTGAGTTATGTGCCAATGTGCGTGTGAGGCTTTCGTTGATATTCTGTGCATGTCAATAGATGTCTAGAATTTGCCCCGTATGTCTGCAAAGTGAAATAGAAGTCTTGTTCCGTCTAGGAAGTTATGTAGGAATTTTCTTGTTGAGCCAATTATATATATGTGACCCGCCTAATTATATGTATCTTAGTTAGCTTGTTGAGCCTATAATCCTATTTCTTTGGCAACCACATTACAAGTCTGACCCTTTGTATGAATTGACTATTTGTTTGAACCTTTTACCTCTCTTGAATACTAGGAATTGTTGTGAGCTTGTCAAAAGCTTGACAAAATAAAATTTTAGAAAATAAAAGAAAAGGTAATTTTGTGTTTGTATATATGAAAAAGAAATATTATTCTTTGCTAGTGGTAAATCTTGCTTTGTTTAGGCTTAAAGCAATTGGGAGCTTGGTGCTAATATTTTATGATGGTTGAGGTATGGTTCAACACAAGTGTGGGGGTTGAATTGTTAATGAATATGTATTAAAGTGTTTAGGGAGGTGTAGTCACTATTATCCAAATTGTAACCTACCCGTTTCGCAGCCTACATTACAACCAAATTAAGTCCTACTTGATCTTTGAGTGAAGAAGCTCAATTTAGTAGAGTATTATACTACGGACAAGCCTATGGTACATCCTCTATGGCATATGTGTTTTATTTCTAAGAGTGAATGAATTCTTTCTATCTGAGTTCCTAGTTGTTCTTGAATTTTGCTTTGTGTGGAACTACTCTCTATTATTTATGTTAGGGCACATGATTTGCGAAGGAAATGTAGTGTCTTTGTCTTCTTTGTTAGAGTAAGTGAACGGATTTGAAAATAATTGGTGTTTTTGAGTCGAGTCATGAGGCTAGGATGTTATGGCATGGAGCTTTGTAAGTTTCAAATATTCTTGACATGACGAGTTAGGAGAGTTGCTTGAAAAGGTCATCCTTATTTTAAGTGTACTTTGATTGCTCGAGGACGAGCAATGATCTAAGTGTGGGGTGTTGATGGGAGGCTAGAAATACTAGTTTTTGGTTACATTGCACCTATAATTTGCTACCCATTAATTGTATTTGAGCTTTAAAAGCGAGAATTTATACTCATTACGTATTTTTTGTTGTGTAGGTTGAGATTCCGGGCTAAGACGAGTTTTGGAGCTAAAGTGAATAAAAAAAGAACTTTGAAGTAAGAGTAAAATGTCATGACCCAAATTCTCCTATAGGCCATGATGACGCCCAATGTTATCGCTGGGCAAGCCAATAGTAAACTAACCACATGATTGTTTCTTTTAACATTTTAAAAATAGATGATTTTTAATTAGAGCATAAATAGAAAGAAAAAGTGTAATAAGATGAGAGAAAAATAATTTTTTTTCTTTTTTACCAAATGAGATAAGTAAAATAACCCAAATATCCTCATGTGTTTACTAGCATAATTTCAAGACCTAGTGTAACAAGTGTATGAGATACTAGTAGAATATACAAAAATATTACACTACTGTCTGAAGTGAAATAGACAGAAAATAAAAGCAAAAGGAAGACTTCGGGTGCTGCAGAACGGGCTCGGAAGGCAGCTCACCACAAAGTCTCGATGAAATCAAGGATGCGCGCCGGACTAATAACCAGATGCACCTCCCTCAGATCCTGCACGATTAGTGCAGAAGTGTAGCGTGAGTACATAAACAACATGTACCCAGTAAGTATCTAGTCTAACCTCGAAGAAGTAGTGATGAGGGGTCGACTACGACACTTACTATGGGCTAACAATAAGATACTAAAATTATAATTGAGCATGGACTATATAAATACAGCTGAAACCTCAATAACAAGAAATAAATGAACAATTCTTTCACTAATAGTAAATCTCAAATTAATTTCCATCATTTAACAAATTAATCTCTCAAGCCAATGAAACAATATCAATTATAATTGGGCTCCAAGAATTATTACGCACGAATTATGCCGAAGTCGTACGACCCGATCCAACATACAAATATATAAATTGTGCACTGCCGAGGGTCGAACGGCATGAACCATAGATACATTTAATAACCTGCCGAGGCGAACGGCCCTCTCCCATGAGAGTAGTGGAATTTTACCTCGCTCGCGAAAAATACTTGCGACGCGAGTAAACATATATTTCTCAAAGTTATCATAATATTCTTCAATCCTTTCCAAAAATAAGGAATCTAAACTGGAACTTTAAATCTTGAAATCCTCAATCTCAGCTCTTATTCAATGCATTTAAAAAGCATGATCAAATAACGATGTCAACAAAGCATGATGTAAGCCTAAGACTACCAGGACATCACATGGAATATAGCTACGCACGGACTCTCGTCACCTAATGCGTATGTAGCTCCCCACACAAATACTTTTTAACAAAACACACCTAATGGGATAAGTTCCCTCTATTAGGTTAGAAAAGAGACTTACCTCCTCTCAAAGCTTACTTTCTGGTCCCCAATTGTGCTTTAAACCCTCAACTCGGTGCCAAACGACTCAAAACTAGTCAAATATTATATAAAATAATCAATACATGTTCAAAAGTTCATATCCTAACTATTAAAGTGATTTCCCCAACCTAATTGAAGAATTCCTAAATTCAACCCCGGGCCCACATGTCCGGATTCCGAAAATATATGAAGAAAGTTGTTACCCATAACCTTATGAACTGAAATATATGATTTTCACTAAATTCCATAACCATTTTCGTGGTTAAATCCCATTTTTATCAAAAACCTAGGTTTTTTATCTAAACCTATGATTTCACAAATGTTACATGTTAAATCTACCCATAATCTATGTATTTAACTCACATTATGTAGAAATTACTTACCTCAAAGTGTTAGGTGAAAACCCTTCTTTAAGAGCTCCAAACATCGCACATGGAATGAAATAAATGAGCTCAAATGCCTAAGTCCCGAATTAAATGAAGTGTTCTGCCTTCTGCGATTTTTGCATCTGCGGTCAGGGAGCTGCATCTGCGGTCCCGCTTACGCATCACCAAGCCCGCTTCTGCGGAACTCCACAGGACCAGCGTTGGTCGTATCTGTGGACGTGTTTCTACTTTTGCGGCCTCGCTTCTGCGGCTTCTCATCGTAGAAGCGGGGTCGCTTCTATGCAAACCCCTTCACTTCTGTGGGCCATGGCCAAACGTTCCAAGCTGCTTCTGCGGCCAAAATCCCGTATATGCGGGCTCGCACTTGCGGCCCAAAGCTCGCAGGTGTAGGCACACCAGAACTGGTCCACCAGCAGCCCTTTTGAGTTTTAACTCAATTCGCACACTGTCCGAATGACCTCTGGGGCCCCCGAGGCCCCACTCAAACATACCAACAAGTTTGAAATCATAAGATGGACACACTCGCACCCTCGGAACACCTAAAATAACATCAAAACTAAGAATCATACCCCGAGCCGAATTGAATCAAAATATGAACTTCAAGTTCTTCCAACTAACTCCTAATGCGCCGAAACATACTTAGACTACTCGGAACGACACCAAAATTTTCGAGAAAGTCTTAAGTCACCATACGGAACTTTGCCCACTCTCGGAATCCCAATTTGACCTAGATAAAACCAAAACCTACTCCAAACCAAATTTAAACAACTTTAAAACCTTCAAAGAGCCATCTTTCAATATTAGGCGCTGAAACGCTCCCGGGTCATCCAAAACCCAATCTGAACATACGCCCAATTACGAAATCATCATACGAACCTATTGGAACCGTCAAATCCCGATTTCGAAGTAGTTTACTCAAAATATTGACCGATGTCAAACTTAGCCTTTTTTGGCCACCTTAAGGAACCAAGTATTCCGATTTCAAACCGAACCCTTCCAAATCCCGAACTAACTATCCCCACAAGTCATAAAACAGTAAAAGCTCATACGGGGAGTATTATTTAGTGGAAAGGGGTTCTAAAAAGCAAAACGACCGGTCGGGTCGTTACATTCTCCAGCTCTTAAACAAACGTTCATCCTCGAACGGGTTTAGAATCATACCTGGAGTGCTGAATAAGTTTGGATATCTACTCCGCATGTCCTCCTCAGACTCCCAAGTTGCCTCCTCGACTGTTTGGCCCCTCCACTGAACCTTCACCTCAGAAATCCTCTTGGACCTCAACTGGAGAACCTGCCCATCAATAATGGCAATTGGCCCCTCCTCATAACCCAGGCTCTCATTTAACTGAATCGTGTTGAAGTCTAACACATGTGACCTGTCGGCATGATACCTCCGAAGCATAGACACGTGGAAAATTGGATGAACTCCCGATAGACTAAGAGACAAGGCAAGCTCATAAGCAACCTCCCCAACTCGTGTCAACACCTCAAATGGGCCTATAAACCTTGGGCTCAACTTGCCCTTCTTCCCAAACCTCACGATCCCCTTCATCGGCAAGACTTTCAATAGAACCTTCTCGCCCACCATAAATGATAAATCACACGCCTTCTGATCCGCGTAAAGCTTATATCTGGATTGTGCTGTGTGAAGTCGCTCCTGAATCAACTTTACCTTTTCTAAGGCATCCTTCACCAAATCAGTACCATATAACTTAGCCTCGCCGGGCTCAAACCATCCGATGGGAGAACGATATCGCGACCATATAAAGCCTCAAATGGAGCCATCTCGATGCTGGACTGATAATTGTTATTGTAAGAAAACTTGGCCAAAGGCTAGAATTGATCTCACTGCCCTCCAAAGTCAATCACATATGCTCTGAGCATGTCCTCCAGGATCTGAAATGTCTGCTCCGACTGCCCGTCGGTCTGGGATGAAAGGCTATGCTGAGCTCTACACGGGTCCCCAACTCACTCTGCACTGCTCTCCAAAAATACGAAGTGAACTGAGGGCCTATCTGATATGATGGAAATAGGCACACCATGCAACCGAACTATCTCCTGAATATAAATCTGGGCCAACCTCTCTGAAGTATATGTGGTCACCACTGGAATGAAGTGTGCCGACTTGGTCAACCTGTCGACAATGACCCAAACTGCATCAAACATCCGCAAGGTCCGCGGCAACCCTACTATGAAGTCTATAGTAATGCCCTCCCATTTCCACTCGGGTATAGTCATCTGCTGGGGTAGGCCACCTGGCCTCTGGGGCTCATACTTAACATGTTGGCAATTTAGAAACCTCGCGACATACTCAACCATGTCCTTCTTCATCCGCCGCCACCAATAATTCTGCCTCAGGTCACGATACTTCTTTGTAGCACCTGGATGAATAGAATACTGAGAACTGTGTGCCTCCTCTAGAATCCTCTCCCTCAAGCCATAGATATTAGGAACACATAGGCGACCTTGGAGTCGCAGAACACCATCCTCATAGATAGTAACCTCCTTGGCACCACCCTGTAGTACCGTCTCTCTGAGAACTAACAAGTGTGGATCATCAAACTGTCGAGCCCTAATCTGTTCCAATAGTGAAGACTGAGCAACGATGCATCCAAGAACTCGGCTGGGCTCTGAAATATCCAACCTCACAAGTCTGTTAGCCAAGGACTGAATGTCCAAAGCTAAGGGCCTCTCCTCTGCTGAAATGAATGCCAAGTTACCCATACTCTCTGCCTTTCTGCTCAAGGCATCCTCAACTACAATCGCCTTGCCCGGATGATAAATAATAGTGATATCATAATCCTTTAGTAACTCAAGCCACCTGCAGAACCTCAAATTGAGATCCCTCTGCTTGAACAAATGTTGCAAGCTACGATGATTGGTGTAAACCTCAGAGGACACCCCATAAAGATAATGCCTCCATATCTTACGAGCATGAAAAATCGCGGCCAACTCCAAATCATGTACAGGGTAATTCTTCTCATGGGGCTTCAACTGACGTGAGGCATATGCAATAACTCGCCCCTCCTACATGAATACATAACCCAAACGAATGCGTGAAGCATCACAATACACAGTATACATCCCCGAACCGGAAGGAATCACTAGAACCGGCGCCATAGTCAAAGCTGTCTTAAGCTTCTAAAAGCTCGCCTCACAATCATCGAACCAACGGAACGGAGCACCCTTCTGAGTTAGTCTAGTCAAAGGTGATGCAATGGATGAGAAGCCCTCCACAAACCAGCGATAATAACTTTCTAACCCCAAGAAACTCCTGATCTCAGTCGCTTTAGTAGGACGAGGCCAACTCTGAACTGCCTCAATCTTGTTGGGATCCATCTTGATACCTTCACCTGATACAACATTCCCCAAGAATACCACAGAATCTAGCCAAAACTCATACTTGGAGAACTTAGCATATAGCTTTTGTTCCCGCAAGGTTTGAAGCACCACTCTCAAATGTTGCTCGTGCTCCTCCATGTTGTGCGAGTAGATGAAAATATCATCAATGACGAATGAATCAATATATGGCCTGAACACCCTGTTCATCAAATCCATAAACTTTGCTGGGGTGTTAGTCAGACTGAAGGACATCACTAAAAACTCATAATGGCCATATCTAGTCCGAAAAGCAGTCTTCGGAACATCTGAATCCCGAATCTTCAACTGATGGTACCCCGATCTCAAGTCGATCTTAGAGAACACCCTGGCACCCTGCAACTGGTCAAACAAATCGTCAATCCGTGGCAACGGGTACTTGTTTGTAATGGTAACTTTGTTCAACTGGCGGTAATCAATACATATCCACATAGTCCCATCTTTCTTCTTTACAAATAACACTGGTGCACCCCAAGGCGATACACTCAGCTGGATGAACCCCTTTGCTAGCAACTGCTCAAGCTGTTCCTTCAACTCTTTCAACTCTTTCAGAGCCATACAGTATGGTGGGATAGATATAGGTTGGGTACCTGGAGCCAAATCAATGCAGAAATCGATATCACGATCTGGTGGCATGCCTAGAAGATCAGAAGGAAACACATCGGAGAACTCCCGGACTATGGGTACTGAATCGATCACCGGAGTCTCAGCGGTAGTGTCCCGAACATAAGCTAGATAAGCCAAATAACCTTTCTCGACCATGTGTTGAGCCTTCATAAAAGAGATGATCCGACTAGGTATGCTGACAGACGAACCCTTCCACTCCAATCTAGGCAACTCTGGCATCGCCGAAGTAATAGTCTTGGCACTGAAATCAAGGATGGCATGATATGGAGATAACCAGTACATGCCCAGGATGACCTCAAAGTCGGTCATATCAAGTAGTAGAAGATCCGCTCTAGTCTCATAACCACAGAATGTAACAATGTTGGACCGATGGAGCCGATCCACAATAATAGAATCGCCCACTATAGTGGACACATAAATAGGAGTACCCAAGGACTCACGAGGAATATCCAGGAAATGAGAAAATAGATATGACACATATGAATAGGTAGACCCTGGATCAAATAATACCAAAGCATCCCTACCGCAGAGAGAAATAATATATGTGATCACGATATCTGAGGCCACTACATCTGGTTTGGCTGGGAAAGCATAGAATCTAGCTAGTGCGCCACCTGACTGGCCTCCACTTGCCTTACCTCTACCTCTAGGATGACCCCTACCCACCTTCCCTCCACCTCTGGGTGGCCGGACGGCTGGTGCGGCAACTGGTGCTGTAATCATAGGCTGAGAACCCTGCTGTACTGCCTTGCCCCGAAGTCTGGGGAAAAATATCTTCATGTGGCTAGGATCCCCGCACTCGTAACAACCTCTCGGAGTAGTAGACTGCTACCCTGAAGTCTGACCCTGATGGCCTGAATATCCACTGGAGGGATCCTGAGTAGCTGGTGGGTGGTAGGAATTCTCTGGCATGGCGCTGAAATAAGGACGTACTGGAGTACCCCGAGGAGGCAACAGTGCTAGATTTGTAATCCTGCTAGGCTGACCTCTCCCAAACTAACCTCTGCCCCTAGATGGAGCACCACTGAATCCTCCAGAATAACGAAACCACTTGTCCCGCAGTATCTGCTCTCGGCCCCGCTGATGATAACCCTCAATCCTCCGAGCTATCTCCATAACTAGCTAGTAAGAAGTCCCCATCTCAACCTCTCGGGCCATAGTGGCCTGAATGCCTGAGTGCAACCCCGCAACGAACCTCTGTACTCTCTCCATATCAGTAGGAAGTATCATAAGTGCTTGGAGAGACAACTCCGAGAATCTCGCCTCATAATCGGTCACTGACATCTGACCCTGCTGAGGCTGCTCAAACTAAAACCATAACTCTTCCCTCTGGGAGGGTGGAGTATACCTATCCAAGAAAAGACATGTAAAATGATCCCAAGTTAAGGGAGAAGAACCTGCTGGCCTTCCAACAAGATGAGACTGCCACCATCTACGGGCCCTGCCCTCCAGCTGGAAAGTAGTAAACTCCTCCTCATGGGTCTCTAATATCCTTATGTTGTGAAGTCTGTCCCTGCACCGATCAATGAAGTCCTGAGGATCCCCATGTCGCTCACCTCTGAAGACAAGAGGGTGTAGCCTAGTCCATCTGACCAATAGCTTTTGCGGCTTGCCGGCCGCAGCTGGTCTGGGCTCAGGCATGACTGCTACCACTGGCTGGGCTCTACCCACGGGTAGTGTGCCCGGGGTCTGATATACAATAGCTGCATGACCACGAGCCTGAGCAGTTGGGGTCCGTGGTCCCCTCCAGCCTAAGATGTGGCTGGGTATGCTGGAAACTAACTGACTTGGGTCATAGTATCCATAAACCATAGCATACGGCCCATGACCTCCTGGAAGCCCGGTGCTGACATGAAATCTACTGGGGCTGGCTCTGCTGTAGGCACCTCGCCCTGCTCCTCAATAATGGGATCCTCTACCGGATCTGTTGGTGGCATGGCTGGGGAAACTTTGGGATGTCTCGTCCCCTCCCTCAGGCTGTTGCCCTCCCCCGGCCTCTACCTCGGCCTCTAACAACATGGGGAGCAGCTCCTCCCAGGTCTGGAACATTCGCCGTGCGCGTTCTCACCATCTGTGAGAGAATAAGAGAAAGATACTTAGTATAACATCAACTGCGTGATAGAAGATGAAGAAAGAGTAGTTTCCTAACACCCTATAGCCTCTCAAAGATAAGTACGGACGTCTCTGTACCAATCCACAAGACTCTATTAGGCCTGCTCATAGCTTGTGAGACCTACGTGAACCTAGTGCTCTGATACCATGTTGTCACGACCCAAATTCTCCTATAGGCCATGATGGCACCCAACGTTACCGCTAGGCAAGCAAAATAGTGAACTAACCACATGATTGTTTCTTTTAATATTTTAAAAATAGCTGATTTTTAATTAGAGCAAAAATAGAAAGTAAAAGAGTAATAAGATGAGAGAAAAATATTTTTTTTTCTTTTTGAGCAAATGAGATAAGTAAAATAACCTAAAAATCATCATGTGTCTACTAGCATAATTTTCAAGACCTAGTAGAATATACAAAAATATTACACTACTGTCTGAAGTGAAATAGACAGAAAATAAAAGCAAAAGGAAGCCTTCGGGTGCTGCAGAACGGGCTCGGAAGGCAGCTCACCACAAAGTCTCGATGAAATCAAGGATGCGCGCCGGACTAATAACCAGATGCACCTCCCTCAGAACCTGCACGATTAGTGCAGAAGTGTAGCGTGAGTACATAAACAACATGTACCCAGTAAGTATCTAGTCTAACCTCGAAGAAGTAGTGATGAGGGGTCGACTACGACACTTACTATGGGCTAACAATAAGATACTAAAATTATAATTGAGCATGGACTATATAAATACAGCTGAAACCTCAATAACAAGAAATAAATGAACAATTCTTTCACTAATAGTAAATCTCAAATTAATTTCCATCATTTAACAAATTAATCTCTCAAGCCAATGAAACAATATCAATTATAATTGGGCTCCAAGAATTATTACGCACGAATTATGCCGAAGTCGTACGACCCGATCCAACATACAAATATATAAATTGTGCACTGCCGAGGGTCGAACGGCATGAACCATAGATACATTTAATAACCTGCCGAGGCGAACGGCCCTCTCCCATGAGAGTAGTGGAATTTTACCTCGCTCGCGAAAAATACTTGCGACGCGAGTAAACATATATTTCTCAAAGTTATCATAATATTCTTCAATCCTTTCCAAAAATAAGGAATCTAAACTGGAACTTTAAATCTTGAAATCCTCAATCTCAGCTCTTATTCAATGCATTTAAAAAGCATGATCAAATAACGATGTCAACAAAGCATGATGTAAGCCTAAGACTACCAGGACATCACATGGAATATAGCTACGCACGGACTCTCGTCACCTAATGCGTATGTAGCTCCCCACACAAATACTTTTTAACAAAACACACCTAATGGGATAAGTTCCCTCTATTAGGTTAGAAAAGAGACTTACCTCCTCTCAAAGCTTACTTTCTGGTCCCCAATTGTGCTTTAAACCCTCAACTCGGTGCCAAACGACTCAAAACTAGTCAAATATTATATAAAATAATCAATACATGTTCAAAAGTTCATATCCTAACTATTAAAGTGATTTCCCCAACCTAATTGAAGAATTCCTAAATTCAACCCCGGGCCCACATGTCCGGATTCCGAAAATATATGAAGAAAGTTGTTACCCATAACCTTATGAACTGAAATATATGATTTNTTCGTACGGCCTGATCCAACATATAAATATATAAATTGTGCACTGCCGAGGGTCGAATGGCATGAACCATAGATATGTTTAATAACCTGCCGAGGCGAACGACCCTCTCCCATGAGAGTAGTGGAATTTTACCTCGCTCGCGAAAAATACTTGCGATGTGAGTAAACATAGATCTCAAAGTTATCACAATATTCTTCAATCCTTTCCAAAAATAAGGAATCTAAACTGGAACTTTAAATCTTGAAATCCTCAATCTCAGCTCCTATTCAATGCAATTAAAAAGCATGATAAAATAACAGTGCCAACAAGGCATGATGTAAGCCTAAGACTACCCGGACATCACATGGAATGTAGCTACGCACGGACTCTCATCACCTAGTGCGTACGTAGCTCCCCACACAAATAATGTTTAAAACAATACACCTAATGGGATGAGTTCCCTCTTACAAGATTAGAAAAGAGACTTACCTCGTCTCAAAACTTACTTTCCGGTCCACAATTGTGCTTTAAACCCTCCACTCGGTGCCAAACGACTCGAAACTAGTCAAATGTTATATAAAATAATCAATACATGTTCAAAAGTTCATATCCTAACTATTAAAGTGATTTCCCCACCCTTATTGAAGCATTCCTAAATTCAACCTCGGGCCCACGTGTCCGGATTCTTGAAATATTTGAAGAAAGTTGTTACCCATAACCTCATAAACTGAAATATATGATTTTCACTAAATTCCATAACCATTTTCGTGGTTAAATCCCATTTTTATCAAAAATCTAGGTTTTTCATATAAATCAATGATTTCACAAATTTTACATGTTAAATCTATCCATAATCTATGTATTTAACTCACATTATGTAGAAATTACTTACCTCAAAGTGTTAGGTGAAAACCCCTCTCTAAGAGCTCCAAGTGTTATGTGAAAACTCCTCTCTAAGTCTCTTTTAGTTGAATCAATGATTTTATCGCTATGGTTAACTATGCCAACGTCACCTTGTTACTTATTAGGATATAACTCCTAGAATGCTGCTACTCAACACATTGATGGGTTCTTGAACAATTCTATCTCAATCTCAAACCTCGCTATTCCTATTTGTATTAAATCTATCAGGGTTGAAGGTCTAGACATGTAAAAAGTATTACTCCATGTTAAAACATTGGGCATGAAACTCTATGGTCATATTCATCCAACCACATCATAGAATAAGGAGGAGGAGGATGTTGAAGGCCGCCAAAAGGCTAATTAAAATGAACTTCATAGAATTTTAGAGTGGGAGGAAGTGAATGGGTTTTCTTAGGATTTTCTCCATGAAGACGTTATGTGATTTTTTTTAATAAAGGTAAATTTAGTGCAGTGCACATTGGGCCTTGTAAACTCTTGAAGAAAATAGGCCAAGTAGCCTATGAGCTTGATTTCAATAATCATTGTCCTTCATGCATCCAGTGTTTCATGTGTCCCAGTTCAAGTAAGTGATTGGGGATTTGTCACTCATTTCCCCTATGGATAATGTTGGAATTTGTGAGGGTGTGACCCATGAAGAGGTTTCTATTTTCATGCTTGTTAGGCAAGTTTGTAAGTTGAGAAGATAAAGAGATTGCCTCTGTCAAAGTGCTATGGCGGAATCAACAATGTCGAAGAGGCCACATGGGAAGCCGAGGAAGATAGGACAGGAAAGTGTCACCACTTGTTGTATAACCCAATGATTGTGTTTAAAAGAATGTTAGAGGTGTACTATCTATGAGTAATGTTTTAAACCTGTGTAGCTTATGTTAAACTGCCCCTTTTCGTAATGTAATACTTGTAATGTTGAGATTTGTGTTATTCATATGTTGGTATGATTTCTTCAGTTGTGGATGCATTGTTAGGATTAGTTTCTGTGGCTCTCTTATAGGTGGATATGCCTAAAAACAGGGAAAACTCTGCCAAACTTTTTGTAAGTTTGGTGAGTTAGCAAAATTTGGAACTCTTAATGTGTGGATGAATATCTAAGTCATGTCGGGTGTTTATGGAAGACTCTAACCCTCATTCGAGGACGAATGATCCTAAGTGGGGGAGGATATCAGGCCTCTCAAATTTCCTATGAGTCTGAGGCCATAAAGCACACTCAGAAGTCGCTTAAGTTTCGTCTTGCCTTCCACAAGAGATTATGGACTGGAACAACTTAGATGACCATGATATTAAATGTTGGAGGTGTATTGGAAATTATCTAGGGTCTAAGGAGATCCCTAGAACTCAGCCAAGTTAGGAGCTATGCAATGGGCTAAAGTTTCAAATAAATTCACACAAGACCCGACTTCAAAGGCGTGCAACTCCCAAAATATAAAGATTTAAGTGGTGATATACCTATCCAATTAAAGATCTTTGAGTCTAATTTCCAATGCACCAAACCATTTGCCATTTGAATATTTCAACATAAAGTAATGTCAATTTTACCGGACCAGTCCCATCTGTGCGCCCAGATGTGCGATAGCGCACAAAAGAGGGTTATTTTACCTTGTATGCGTGCCCAGCTGTGTGTTCACTTGCCCAGGTATGCGGCCGTGTGCATAGGAACCCTATAAATACCCCCAAAGTCGGGGAGAGAGAGTGGCTAACTCATTTCCTTGATCTAGGGCTTGCTCTAACAAAGGGAATTCATCCTATACATCCCTACCATGAACCAAGGTAATGTTTTTGGAGTATTATGAATTGATTACTATTCCTAAACACTTTTATTAACAAGGATTAATCTTGATGATCCATAGATTTCCATTCAAATTCCAAATTGGTCAAGAACACTACAAGTTGGGAATTTTCAAGAGTTTCACTATAAGAGGCACGTCCACCATCTCTATCCAATTTATGGTGATGATTTATGTATGAAATATGTGTTAGGGCTTATGGGATAGTGATTGGAAGCCATAAGTGCCTAACCTAGATTGTGTTGGTATTGTAGAGATTGTAAAATAATTTAATAGATGAGATTGATTGGTTGGGAGTGAATTATTGGCCATGCGTGTGCCAATAGGAGGTGGTATGTGGGGTTGTTGAACTATTTCGGGTAGATTCTTGTTAAAATCGGTTGAGAGAGGAAGGGATTACCATTGTAGAGCCTTGTAAGCGATTTTGCATAGTAGTAGTTTGTACGAAATTCCAAAGAGGCTTATATTATGAGAATCCTTCTAATTATGATTCAATTTTTATCATCTTCCTGTAGATTGAAATTTCTAGGAATATTGGGCGTTGTAGTAATTCTAAGGAAATCTCAATTGAGGTATGCTGGCTAAACCCCCTTTTCACAATCGGAATCCATGAGTTCCTCATAAGTTTCAAATGTGGTTGTTTAAACTTCTATTCCTATTGTTCCAAATTGCTTCAATGACTGAAGTGGATAAATGTTTATGTGTTGGAGTCATGTTCAAATGGCCCCTATCATTTTATGCTCCCCCTCCGTGGGAAAATGTCCAAATATGGTTATTGTAACTAATGCATAGGACTTGAATCCATGTTTGCATTTTAAATCACCATTCTCTCTCTTGTAAGTGTTTCCAAAGTGTTTGAGTTCTTACATACTCACGAGTTAAAGCTAAAGACATCATGCACCCCTTTGGAAAAAGTATTCCAAGAATAAATTATGTATTAATCGCTTGAGATTCTAACTTGTATTTCAATTGCCAATCATAATGCTCAACTCCTTGAAAGAAATTCAATGTGTTTAAGTCACTCATTACTAATGAACTTAAAGCTATAATTTCTGGAATGTCTATATATTGGTGTTTATGATAATGATCATTGTATTTAAAGAAATAAAAGTGTGAATTATGAAATGCGGTCATCGTGCCATAAATGAATAACATAATGTATGGCCAAGAGTGCCAACGAAATAAAGATGTTATGAATGGTTAAAAGTGCTAATGAAGAGATGAATGGTATGAAAGACTATGAGATGAATACAATTATATTTCTAGCCTCGTACCTTGGGGTGAGAGGTCTTAGCCGATCCGACAGAGATCAGACTCCATGTTGTGTACATGGAGGTGTCGTGATTTGATGTTGAGCCTCATACTTTGGGATGAGACGGCTTAGCTGATCGAGCAGAGATCAGATGCCATGTTGTGCACATGGTGGTGTTGTATTTTCATGTCGAGCCTCCTACTTTGCGGTGAGACGGCTTAGCCGATCGGGCAGGGATCGGATGCCATGTCGCACACATGGTGGTTTTGTGCTTTGATGTCAAGCCTCATACATTGGGATGAGATGACTTAGCCAATCGGGAAGAGATCGGAGTCCGTGCTATAAGCACTGTGGTGTATCGATGCCTATGATCTCCCAAACAAAATTGTTAATACTTAATTGGAATTGATTGTGTTTTAACTTGGCATTTAGTATTATTTGAGTTTCTTATGGATTCTATGTTTCTCTCCTTTTATGCTGGTACTCTACTCAATGAGAGGGTATTTCGTTTTACATACTAGTACAATTCCATGTGTACTAACGTCCCTTTTGCTGGAGACACTCCATCTTTAATGGATGCAGGTGGTTCCAGAGCAGGCGACATCGATTAGTGCTAGCGGTACACCCTCTTCTCAACTGACTTGTTGAGCCCCACTTCATATCAGGTTCCTGTGTCTTTTGCTTCTTATGTATAGTTTTTTGAGGTATAGCTGAGACCTTGTTGCCGGCACTATCATATTACTCTTTGTATTAATTAGAGGCTCCGCAGACATAGTGTGGGTTGTATTTTGATTTGGGAAAGTCAAACTAGAAATGTTGTACTTGTAATACATGTTTCGACTTCTAAACTACGAATGTGTAATGTATTTTGTGAATTATTTAAATAGGGTTTCTAAAAGAGATGAAATTGGTATTGTACATGTTACTCTTTCGTTGTCTAACTTGTGAAATTCATCTTTGCATTATTCATGGGTAAGGTTGGGTAGGAAGAATCAAGTAGGCTTGCTTAATTAGGATATCTCGGTTGAGCAACCGGTCGCGCTCCCCAAGGTTGGGGTATGACTGTTGCAAAAGATGTCCCGCAGGTGCGGAGAGGGGACCACAGATGTGCATGGTCGAGATTTTAGTAGGTTCCGCAGAAGAGGGATTTTGACCGCAAAAGCAACATTGCAGGTGTGACTGAGTGAGCCGCAGATGTGGAAAATGCTGGGCAGAAGGCTTAAAGCGAGGGTTTGGTCATTTTCCTCATAATTGAATTTTATACCTCAGTTTGAGGTGATTTTTGAGAGCCTTTTTGCTACAATTGGAGAAGTAAATGAAGTTTAATTACTTTTAATGATATATATTAATTACCCATTGATTATTACACCTAGTTATGTGAATTTAAGGTGAAATTTGGGGATTTTGGACTATGTTATTGGAGAATGAGATTTGGTGATTTGGAAGTCGATTTATAGTTGGAATTGGATGAAATAAGTATGGTTGGACTCGTAATTGAATGGGTGTTCGGAATTTGTAAGTTTTGTCGGGTTTTGAGGTGCGGGCTTGGGGTTGAAATTTTGGGTTGACTTTTGATTTTGGTAAAAGATATTAGCTTTATCATTAGGATTTAGTTCCTGTGGCTTTTATTGATTATATTAAGTTAATTTGGCTAGATTTGGATCGTCCAGAGGTTGATTCACGCGGGAAGGGCTTGTTAAATGAGTGACTTGGCTTGCTTGAGATAAGTATGTTACCTAAACTTGGTTGAGGCACTAGTCGCCAGAGTTATTTGTGATAGCTACGTGCTATGGGTGATCATATGTGTGGGGACTGAGCCCATGTGCGATCACCGGGGTATTTATCCATGCTCGGAGTAGTACTTAGGCTATGACATGCCTTGAATTGATTGTTACGCTTTAAGCTATGATGTGTTTCATAGTTGTACCTTGTTGTGAGCTAATTGATCCATGTTTTGAGATTACATAGAGTCTAATCTCCTGGAGGAACTTGATTTTTGCTATTTTCGTGATGAAATTGCCAATTTGAGTTGTGATAGCACACTTTGCACATGCATGCACTTTAGCATGTCACTTATACCAATCCAGGAGCATGAAAACCAATATTTATTTATCATATACATGTGTTCGTGTATATTTGATTCCATGTGATATGATTTGGACTACATGTCGGTGACTGCGCCGGGCAGATTGTGTTGTTATGTCTGCGACCACACCGTGCGGATTATGTTGTTATGCATGTGACCACGCTGAGCGGATTGTGTGTTGTTATGCCTTTGTCCATGCCGGACGGATTGTGTTGTTATGCTTGTGACCACACCGGGCAGATTATGTTATTGAGATTGTGACAATGCCAGGCGGATTATGATATAGAGCATGTGACCACGCCGGGCTGATAACACGTTGAATTTGTCCGTGCTGCATGTGGATATGGATTCATTCCCCTAGGTTCACCCTATCATGTTTCTCTCTTGATGGTGTACATGCAGATTGAGGAAAACTTATCAGTGGTTTGGTACTGTATTGGAAATTCTGAGGAAAATGTCACTAGTGTTATTTCGCAATTGCATTGCATCTGTACTTGCAATTTCCATGATTATTTACCTGATTTACATGCATATCATCTTTATATGCTGGATCACTTACTGAGCAGAGTACTTGAAACATTTTGGGTACCAAGGTGGTTTTATCCTTGTTTTCTGATTTGTTCATATATCTGTTTGTACTTGTTAAATTTAAGAATTGTACAAGTCATATCAAGTATCATTTATAATTCTTGGAGCTTTTACCTCTCCGAGATTAGTTATGATACTTACTGAGTACATGGGATTAGTTGTACTCATGCTACACTCTACACTTAATTTTGCAAATCCAGGTGTCGAACCCGGTCATCAGTAGCAGAGTTGCTTGCTGAGCTGATCATCGAGAGACGAGGTAGAACTACATTCTCGACAGTAATGTTGGCGTCTCATTTCTTATGTGTTGTTGTTTTAATTTAAGAAAGCATTGTATTTTGCCATTTCAGACTTATATTTTTGTATTAAAGATCATGACTTTGTATTTACTAGTTCTGGAGGATTTGTCATGTATTGGTACTATTATGCTATATTAAGCATTTAGACTTATGTTATTTCTGTCATTTATGCTATTATGGTTCATTATTGTTGTGTCTGTCTTGCCTAGAAAGTGTGTTAGGCACCATCAATACGGGTTAGGATGTTGGGGTCGTGCCAAGTTGTTATCAGAGCCTTAGGTTCATAGGTCTTACGGGTCATGAGCAAGTTTAGTAGAGTCTTACGGATCGGTGCAGAGACGTATGTACTTATATTAGAGAGGCTACCGAGTTATTAAGAAAATCTTCAATTTCTTGTATTCTTATCATACGGATTTGTTAATTCCGAAGTTTGATCCTTGACTCTTTTATTCTCTCATAGATAGTGAGGACACGTGCAGCCGAATCAGGCGAACGGCCACTAGTACAAACACGTAGTGCCGCAAGAGGTTGGGGTCGCGGTAGAAGCCGGGGTGGGGCTTGCACTACAGCTTGAAACCACTTGTGGACCCACCAGTCGCTCCAGCTAAGGAGCAGATTCTAGATACTGTGAAACTGGTAGAACTAGCTCAAGCACCAGTAATGCCTATTGCCATCCCTTGCCTTCAAGAGGCCTTAGCACAGATTTTGATTGTGCGCATGAACCTAGCTCATGTGGTTTCAATCCCAGTTTCACTAGCTACCCCACATGCAAGGGGAGATGCCCAGACTCTAGCTGCTTGTACTCCAGAGAAGCTAGCTCAAGGTCATCAGACACCAGGGGTGTTACCACTTCATTCGGTTGTTGTTGCTCGGGCCGAGGTTGGTCCACCTATGAGTGATGAAAAGCAGAAGAGGTTGTAGAGGTTTGGAAGGCTTAAGCCTCTAGAGTTTAGCGGAGGGGAGTTAGAGGATGCTCATGATTTTGTTGACCAGTGTCAGCAGATTCTTCTCACAACGGGTTTTAGAAACCAACGGGGTTGCATTTACTTCTTTTTAGTTGACAGGGGCATCCTACAGATGGTGGCAGGCTTATGTGTTGAGCAAGACAACTGACATAGCGCCACTTACATGGCATGGGTTCTCACTTCTCTTCTTAGAGAACTTTGTTCGACAGACTCGCAGAGAGGAGTTACGTAGGGAGTTTGAGCATCTACGCCATGAGGGTATGACTGTGACCAAGTAAGAGATGAGATTTGTAGATTTTGCACGACATGCTATATGGTTGATTCCCACTAGGAGGGAGAAGATTAGGAGGTTCATTGATGGCCTCAGCTATGATTTACGTTGTAGTATGGCTTGAGAGGTTGCGATGGATGCTAGATTTGAGCAGATTATCAGGATTGCTAGATGCTTGGAGCAGGTTTGCAGGCTGGAGCATGAGAAGCGGGAGGCCAAGAGGCCTCGTGGTTCAGGTGGTTTCAACAGTGCCTCATCTAGAGGCCAGTCCCATTATAGCAGAGGTCATCTTTCCAGACCCAATCGAGCAGCTTGTCATGTTCCTCGTGGCTCTTCAGTTAGCCATTGTTCCTACAGTGCACCCCCAGCTTAGTCATCATTTAGTGCGCTATCAGTATAGAGTTCTTATCGTTCTACATCTGCTCAGGTTTCCACAGGCAGTTCTTCGGGCTATCAGGGTCAGATGCTACAAGAGGGATTGTTATGAGTATGGAGACTTGAGTCATCTGAAAAGGGATTTCCCCATTCTGTTGAGTAGGGTCCCATAGCAGAGCTCTCAGCCTATGATGTGAACACCAGCAGCCACACCACTAGCATAACCACCTTGGGATGGGGCTGAGTCAACATTAGGTCACCCTAGAGTGTGAGGTCATTCAGGTACTGGTCAGGCCCGTTTCTATGCATTTCCCGTCTGGTCAGAGGCAGTTGCTTCCGACTCCGTGATCACAGGTATTGATTCAGTGTGCCACATGCATGCTGTAGTGTTATTTGACCCTGGTTTCACTTATTCATATGTGTCATCATACTTTGCTCATTACTTGGATATGCCTCGTGATTCTTTAGTTATGACTATTTATGTATCTACACCGGTGGGAGATTAAATTGTTGTGGAATATGTGTATCGGTCGTGTGTGGTGACTATTGGGGGTTATGACATGAGAGTCGATATTCTACTTCTTAGCATGGTTGATTTGGACGTGATTTTAGGCATGGATTGATTGTCGCCATGTCACGCTATTCTTGATTATCACGCTAAGAACGTGACGTTGTCGATGCATAGGTTGCCTAGGGTGTAATGGAGAGGTTCCCTAGATTATGTTCTAAGTGGGGGGATTTCATACTTGAAGGCACAATGGATGGTTAAGAATCGGTGTCTGGCGTACTTGGCCTTTGTGAGGGATGTTAATGTTGATACTCCTACATTAAGTTAGTTCTAGTAGTGAGAGACTTCCCAAATGTATTTCTAGCAGACCTGTCGGGCATGCCACTCGACAGGGATTTGTATTAATCTGGGCCGGGCACTCATCCCATCTCTATTTCACCGTATCGTATGACACCTATAGAGTTGAAGGAGTAGAAGGAACAACTTTAGGAATTGCTTGATAAGGGCTTCATCAGGCCCAGTGCATCACCTTGGGGTGCACTGGTTCTATGTTTTATAAAGACGAATGATACTATCAGGATGTGTATTGACTAAAGGCAGGTGAACAAGGTTACAATTAATAAAAAGTACCTGCACCGTGCATTGATGACTTGTTTGATCACCTTCAGGGTGCTAGAGTGTTCTCGATAATTGATTTGAGATCGAGGTATCATCAGTTGAAGATTCGGGGTTTGAACATTCCGAAGACGGCTTTGAGGACCCGCTATGGTCATTAGGATTTTCTGGTGATGTCTTTTGGGTTGACCAATGCCCCAACAACCTTTATGCACTTGATAAATAGTGTGTTCTAGACGTATCTTGATTCTTTCGTCATCGTGTTCATTGGCAACATATTGGTGTACTCTCGTAGCCGAGAGGATCATGAGCAGCATCTGAGGATCATACTCCATACTTTGAGGGAGAAGAATCTATATGCTAAGTGATCCAAGTGTGAGTTTTTGCTTGGTTCAATGGCGTTTTGGGGGCACGTGGTGTCCAGTGAGGGGATTAAGTTAGATCCGAAGAAGATTGAGGTAGTTCAGAGTTGGCCCAGAACGTCTTATGCTACTGAGATTTAGAGCTTCCTTGGTTTGGCCGGGTATTATTGCCATTTTGTGAAGGGTTTCTTGTCCATTGCTGCACCTTCGACTAGATTGACCCAGAAGGGTGCTCCATTCAGGTTGTCTAATGGGTGTGAGGAGATCTTTTAAAAGCTCAAGACTGCTTTGACTACAACTCCAGTTTTGGTTTTACCTTTAGTATCGGGTTCATATATGATCTATTGTGATTCTTCTCAGATTGGCATTGGATGTGTGTTGATGCAGGAGGGTAGAGTTATTGATTATACTTCACTTCATATGATGCCCCATGAGAAGAATAACCCTATTCATGATTTGGAGTTGGTAGCTATTGTTCACACATTGAATATTTGGAGGCATTATCTTTATGGAGTCTCATGTGAGGTATTCACGGATCATAGGAGTGTCCAACACTTATTCAAGCAAAAGGATCTGAACTTGAGGAAGCGTAGGTTGTTAGAGCTACTTAAGGACTATGATATCAACATTATTTATCATCCAAGAAAGTCCAATGTTATGGCCGATACCTTGAGTAGGAAGGCCGAGAGTATGGGGAGTCTTGTTTATCTTTTAGTTGGGGAGATAACGTTAGCATTGGATGGTTAGGCTTTTGCCAATCGGTTCGTGAGGTTGGATATATTGGATCCCAGCAGAGTTCTTGCTTGCATGGTTTCACAGTCTTCTTTGTTTGAGCGCATAAAGGTGCGTTAGTATGGCGATGCCCATTTTCTTGTCCTAAAGGACACGATTCAACATGGTGATGCTAGGGATGTTACTATAGGAGATGATAAGTTATTAAGGATGCAGAGTCAGATTTTTGTTCCAAATGTGGATGTGTTACGTGAGTTGATTCTTCAGGAGGCCCATAGTTCGTGGTATAAAATTCATACGGATGGCGCAACGATGTATCAGGACTTCAGGCAGCACTACTGGTGGTGGAGGATAAAGAAAGATATTGTTGTGTATGTTGCTTGGAGTTTGAACAGTCAGCAGGTCAAGTACGAGCATCAAAGACCTGGTGGTTTGCTTCATAGACTTATTCCAAAGTGGAAGTGGGAGCATATCACGATGGGTTTTGTAGTTGGGCTTCCGGGGACATTAAAGAAATGTGGTGCAATGCTGGTTATTGTGGATAGACTGGCCAAGTCTGCACACTTTATTCCAGTTGTGACTACCTACTTTTCAGAGCAGCTGGCTTGGATTTACATTTGTGAGATTGTTCGCCTTCATGATGTGCCCATGTCTATTATCTCGGATCTAGGCACTCAATTACATCACAGGTTTGGATAGCTGTTTAGAGAGAGTTGGGCACACAGGTAGAGCTGAGTGCAACATTTCATCCCAGACAGACAGACAGTCTGGGTGCACTATTCAGATATTGGAGGACATGTTGTGTGCATGTGTCATTGATTTTGGGGGTTCATGGGATCATTTTCTTCCATTAGCGGAGATCACCTACAACAACAGCTTTCAGTCGATTATCCAAATGGCTCCTTACGAGGCCTTATATGGGAGGATATGTCACTCTCCTGTTGGTTGGTTTGAGCATGGGTAGGCTAGCTTGTTGGTCACTAATTTGGCCCGTGAATCCTCGGAGAAGGTGTAGTTGATTCAGGAGCGGCTCCGTACAACACAGTCCATGTAGAAGAGTTATGCTGATAGAAAAGTTCGCGATGTTGCATATTTTGTGGGTGAGAAGGTTTTTCTTAGAGTTTAGCCCATGAAGGGTGTGATGAGAATCGAGAAGAAAGGCAAGTTGGGCCCTCGGTATATTTGTCCTATTGAGGTGCTTGAGAGCATTGGAGAGGTGGCCTACAGACTTGCATTGTCACCTAGTCTATTAGGTGATCACCCAGTATTTCATGTTTCTATGCTCCGAAAGTATCGTGGTGATCTATCTCATGTTTTGGACTTTAGTACGGTGCAACAGGACATGGATCTGACTCATGGTGTGGAGTCGGCGGCCATTTTGGGCTGGCAGGTCCGGAAGTTGAGGTCAAAGAATATAACCTCGGTGAAGGTTCATTGGAGGGGTCAGCCAGTGGATGAGGATATTTGGGAGACGAGCGGGAGAAGCGGAGCGGATATCCGCACCTATTAAGACTCCATGTATGATTCTAGATCTGTTCGAGAACAAAAGTTTGTTTAAGAGGGGGAGAATATAATGACTCGGTCGGTCGTTTTGTGTATTGTAGCCCTATCCCCCTATTTATTGCTTCTTCTATGTTCATTTTTGGTTATGTGACTTTCCGGGGTGGTTGGATTGGTGCTAAGAAGGTCTTGGAGTGAATTGGGACACTTAGTCCCAAGGTTGAAGGCTTAAGTGAAAGAGTTGACTGGAGTTTAACTTTTGTGTAGACGACTACGGAATAGTGTTTTGATATTTCCAATAGGTTTGTATAGTGATATGTCCGGATGTTGATTTGGAGGTTTGCAGGTTGATTTGATGTTTTTTTGGAAAAGTTGGAAAGTTGAAGGTTTAGAAGATTGTGAGGTTTGACACAGAGTTGACTTTGTGAATATTGGGTTCGGATTTAATTTTTGGGAGTTGGAATAGGTCCGTTGTGTCATTTGGGACTAGTGTACAAAATTTGAGATCATTCGGAGTTCATTTGTTCTGGTTCGGCATGAGTTTTAGAAGCTGGAAGTTCATTAGTTTCATTATGCTTGAATTGGGGTGTGATTCGTGGTTTTGGTGTTGTTTGATATGATTTAAGGCTTTGAGTAAGTTCATATTGTGTTTTAGGACTTGTTGGAATGTTTGGTTGGGGTCCTGAGGACCCCAGGTGTGTTGCGGATGAGTTGCAAATCACATTTGGACTGAGAGGTTTTTGCTGAAGAAATTTCTCTTTTGGTGTTTTCGCACCTGCGGTAGGATTGGCCGTAGATGCGGAGCCACAGGTGCGGCCTTTTGTGCGCAGGTGCTAGGTTGGCCTGGCTGGGGGAACGGTCACAGATGTGCAAAGGTTTCTGCAGAAGCCGAGGATGAGTCCGCAAAAGCGGAGTTTGACTAAAGCTGGGGAAGAGCGCAATTGCTGGGAATTTTCTGCATCTGCGAGCCCGCGGATGTGGGAATGTGAGAGGCGGAGAATGGACGGAAGGCTATCCTTCAACCAAAAATAACATAGAAACGTCGTGTTAGCCCTCCAACCATACAAATACAAGCTCATCGACCAAGAAACTCAAACAATGCCATAGGAAACGATCCTAGTCCATAAAGATTCGATCTTTGAAGAATTCCCAAAAGGTCAAGAAAATCTGACGCATGACCGCAGGACCGCATGCCCGGAATCCAAAACCAATACCAAAATATATGATTACCCATATCTTGTCGAGTCTAAATATTTAATTAGATTCCAATATTGAGTCCAAATTGGTACTCAAATACACTCTCTTAAAGTGTAGGCAATACCCCAAATATTCCTTCAAAATTCTATGTTCATAGGGTATAAATCCATGGGGAAATAAAATGTATAATTCAATCCAAGTAGAAAATACTTACCCATAAAATAGTAGTGAAACTCCCCTCCGTAATCGCCTCTTACCGAGCTCCAAAACTAACAATAATGAGAAATGAGTGAAACCCTCAAAATATTACCTCTTCCAGGTCCATCGCATCTGCGACCAAAAGAGTTGCATTTGCAGCATCCACTTCTGGGACCCAAGGCCCACATATGCGAGCTACCTCATCACCAGCCTACCTTCGCACCTGCGAAACACACGTTGCATCTGCGGCTCCGTAGGTGCCCCCCTTCTTCGCATGCGTGCCTTCGCATTTGCGCTTCCCTTTGTCACAGATGTGACCACTTCTTTGTCATCCGCTCCTCGCAAAAGCAAAAACAACTCCGCATCTGCGTCCCTCACACTTTCACACCCAGGTCTCATAGGTGCGATGAACCAGATACCAGAAAAATTCCAGATATACCAAAGTGATCTGGATCAACCCCGGATCACACATGAGTCCCTTGGAACCCTTTACAATCATACCAACAAGTCAAAATACAATTTCCAAACTTCTCTAAAAGCTCCAAACACCACAAATAATATCAAAACTAGAAATCAAAGATCAAATCATTCTCTTAACTTGTAAACCATCAAACTTTGTCAAATGCATCCGAACCACACATAGACATTCTAGAGCACAACCAAACTTTGCACACAAGTTTCAATCAACTAAATAAATCTGTACAAGTTCTCAAAATCACAATAGGAGTATGATAATACCGACGTTAACTCCCAGCCAAACCTATGACTCTCCAATGTTTCTAATCGCCAACATTCGACAAATAGAGCTAAAACCTTCTAGTAACCTCAAAACTCAATTTTCAATATACGCCCAAGTCAAAAATCACCATACATTCCTATTAAAATCATAAAATTTTAATTTCGAGGTCATTTATACAAAAGTAAATCTTGGTCAATTCTTCCTACTTAAATCTTCCAAATTTAGAGTCATTCTAATAAATCAATCCTGACCCACTCGAAGTCTTAAATCACATAACAAAATGCTAGAATGCAAAACGATCAGTCGGGTTATTATAATAAACTCATCATACCCATTAGTATGGGTGATCTCATGTCACCTCCATCCATCTAATTCTATTAACACATCCTAACTTAAGATTCCTCCTTCAACCTTAGCTTATAAGCCCTTAACTCAACTTCAATACCTGAAACTTCCTCCAAGATCCTACTCATGTATATATTCACTATATCAATCCTAATAACCTGTATAGAGTCATAAATTTAATTCCAAGATGTAACCACTTGATATATCCCATACCTCATATTCCCATAGCAATATATTCTGACCACAATAACTGCTCATTGCCAAATCCGGTACTAGTAAAATACCCCATCTCAACTAGATCCTTGTTCCAAGACTTCACCACACTAATAAAGATGAAATAAACCTATTGAAACTCAAAAACACCCATCATATCAACAAGTCATAAATTCCTCTCATTCGGTGAGAATCGTTGCATGTCCGAGGTTGCCTAAAAGAATTATTCTTCCAAATATACCTTATCCAAACCCAATTGCGCTAACTCCAGGTTTGTTAGCTTTATCTCATGTAGTACAAGCTACCCGACCAAGTCACACTAAATTTCGCATGAAACCTCAATCTTCATAGTTTGTGCACTATACAAGAAATAACCCAAATACGATAAATTTGTGAAAAGAAACTTATCACCCTATGACTCCTTGTGCCTGTGGTGTTATTTCTCAACAAGTGTATGAGTATCTATACAACTCACTCCATATGTTTGTTATGCAACAATTAAGCAAACTCAGCCCAACTCAACCCGCACACCCAAATCACTTGTCATAACTGCCACAGTCATATGGTGAGCTACCATTTAATAAAATTCGATGGTAGAAAGTATCCCACATAACTACAATTATTTCCAGACATCACATTCATATGACACCTTGCACTATATAAGCAAATTGACCTATCGTAGAATACACATACTCAACAGTCGTACCAGTTCAAACCCAAACTGATTTCACATTCTTATAAAGTGGGCATTAAGCCTTCCATAGATGGTTAAGGACCCACTCTAATTTCCATTCATAGACATAGAAGTAATTTCTAAACCACCATTGTCAACTGTGAATATATACATACAACCCGTTCTCAACCCAAATTACCTAGAAGCTATATCTCGAACCAGTTTCCTTTATGTTCCTCTATCCGTGCCAGTCACTCATGATCTTCTATAACCTCATGGAACCCAATGCATCAAACATACAAATGTTTGTGTCTCTAAAGTCTTTACTTACCTTGTTCATCATCCCAACACACAAAACTAATGCCAATAACCTCTTGAACCATACTCCTAAACCAAGACATCCAAGAAGGATAATTTTACTATAATTAGGAAGATCACAACACATCAAATATTGTGAACCACGAGTTTCATCAAGCACAATTCATCTCAAGGTACCCACCAAAGACATGTATGATCAACTATCTAATTATTAACACGCTTTTACTGTCACAACAAAAGCGATAGTCCAACATGTAGAAATCCAATATCTATACCTCAAAAGTGTAATATTCCTTATCCTAGTGACCTATACATGCCTACTCAAACACAACTATAAAGTTACGCCTTCAAGCATCTCAAAATGTGTATTTACATCAATCCTTCCATGCCAGGAAACTATAATTCGAAGCTCAATGACTAACTTAGTCAAATTGTCCATACACCTGATCCAAGCATCATCTATAACACATTACCTTTCTTGATGATACTGAAATCAGTAATACTACACTTCTTAAGAAACTCAAATCATCTGTGCTATCTCCAATACCAATCCTTCTGCTCGAAGATGAATTGCAACCTTTGCAAATCCATCCAACCCTCACACAACTCACCACATCCATCATGATGCCATATCTAAGTACAGAAACTTCATTATCAACTCCAAGTCACAAGTAAGATAATCCTCCGCATACACACTCCATTGCCTAGAAACATACAACTTATCTTAATCAAGTCATACAGGTTGTTAAGCCAAAAAGTCCTACTACAAAAGTGTCTGAAACCAAATCTTACCAAAGAAATCAATCATTTATGTTACCATTCTAGTCAAAGCTAATGCTACTGACCCAACTTCTTCAGATTACCATTGATTTGCTTTTAAGGTATCACTTTTCTTTTCCCAACACATCGTGGTCTTCAATCAAAACTCACACCAACTAATCCCAATATGGAACTACATCATCCTTATATCACCTAATATCCATAGGCGTGTCTGTCCCCATCTCACACATGATAGTACCTCAACCAAGATGTTCGATATAAAGAGTCCTCCAACGAATCAAGAATTGTTACTTTCATTTCTCTAATGTTGCATTGTAGAATCAATAATGATATAGAAGTACTCTAAGTACTTGTCATAATCTAATAGAAATATCAAATTCTTAGCATAACAAAGTATTTGGTGAAGTATTAAGTATCACATCTTGGAACTTAAACCCACTAGAATTATTCTCAAGAATCACTCGCTCTGCTCGAGTCCTTAATGCATAGCCAAACATGCCTGACGACTTGTGATCAGTTAGCACATGATTTCTCTAAAAAGGAGAAACCTCGTCCTAAGGCAACCGAGTGAATTCTTTTTCCTTGCACACAATATCCACAAAGAATATCAAACCCGAGTCTTCCAACAATCTCCATATATCAATAAAGTGTAGTACATCACACATCCAACAAATTCCTTTCCTAAGTCATCCTTGATGTCACCCTTCTCATGTCATAACTAATCCATTAGCATACCTTAGTCCAGGAACTACAACAACATATACCTATATTATCTAATCGTCGATGGTAGACTCCCCCACTTGGCTTAAATCCATAATCACATCATCTGAGAGCTATAATAACTTTTCTTCCTTAACTACCATGACCTCGCACTACTATTAAACTAAATTTCTCATACGTTCATGTATTACTAGTCATAACGCATATATTATCTGGTAAATGCATAATTATCCTTATGACAGTCATGTCATCTTCCTCAAGCGATCTAACTATTTTTGTAGTGTATACATTCCACTGGGTAGAAAGAAAACTCTTCATAAGAACTTTATCACATATCCTCGGGCCTCATCACATGCGTTAGGCCCCCCTATTTAGCCCCAGTGTAATATCTTTCAGTGACCTTACCATGGTTACAACCTCTATGTAATTGATTGATTCTCCCCAGTCTACACTCGTCCACAAGACGTAAGAATCTATTTTAAACCACTAAGGAATAACTGAAAGGTCTATCAATACATTCATACCTTAAGATTGTATTGCACAACAAGATGGTGATCAAGAGTCCATATATTTTGTGCATCTCTAGTAAATCCATTATGTCACGTCCAAACCCTCTAAGTATAGTCCTTAGGCATATAACACATATTACAAAGCCGTCTTATTAACTCTACCACTTTATTTTTAAAACATATTATCTATTTTATTTTAAGGTTGCAGAAGTACCCACTCAATTTTAGAGCAACGAACAGTGAAACATTGCTATCTTGCCGCTCACTATGCTATCACTCACAATTCTACGGACACTTCAAGAGTCTAACATTACATACTCACTTAACTAAGTCCCCCGAGCAAAAGCTGCAGTTCATACCTAGCCATAAGTCATTTAGACTTCCCTACCCTTATAAGACGGGAAAGCATCTCATACCCCATATGAAACATCATCACAAACTACCGGTGCCCAACTAATATCGAGTTCTCAATGTCGTATACGAATAGAAGATAATTGAAGATTTAGATTTTAAGCTAAAACAAAGTTGCACGATAAAGAAACAAAGAAAGAGAAGTTTCCTAGATGTCGTGTAGCCTCTCGAAGATATGTATAGACGTCATCATACCGATTTGCTAGACTTTACTAGACATTTTATCATGACTCATAGAACCTATGAACCTAGGGCTTCGATACCAACTTGTCATGACTCAAATCCCACTAGGATCATGATGGAGCCTAATGCAGCCCGCTAGGTAAGCCAGCCAATAGAACACAATTATAATTGATAATCATCAAATATAATAAAATAAGAACACGAAGAGTAATACAAACGATCCCAAGAATTGATAGTACAAATCATGAGACATTGAGATTAAGAAGTCCAATATTGGTATGAAGAAAATACATTATCTGTTTGGAGTATACATAAACTGAAATACAAATCCTAAACTACGACGAACAAAATGGTAGCTTGCAACTAGAACGCTGGCACATCTTTAATGCTAGCCTTTGGCTTCCATAAAAGCTTAACTCTAAAATTTGCATGCAAGGTGCATAAGTGTAGTATGAGTACAACTAACCTTTTGTACTAAATAAGTATCAACACTAACCTCAACGAAGTAGTAGCGAGGTTTAGTAAAAATATACTCACTTTATATAACTCGTGCAGCTCATAAGCATTTACAATAAAAGAGAAATAGCCATGAAATAACCAAATAACAACAGATATATATAATAAGGTGTTCAATTAAAAATGAGAGTAATAAGCATGATTTTCTAATTAACCAGATCAATGCATATAAAAATGCACTAATCTGCATGTAAAGGAGATATGATCCAAGTAGCAATAACTCAAATACTTATACATGAATGTAGAGCATCTATCCATGATAAAGACCCAATTTTATGTTAATTCCCAAATAGCATTTACACAAATACTCCTAAATGAGTCTAAAATGTCTATGCAAGATGAATACTCAATATATAAGTCAATAAGACACTCTCCAACTTTCCAACGGTACACTAATAATCTCATGTAAATGTAAAAAGCATGAATGTGCATATATCGATGATATGCATGAATATTTCTACATGACTCTAGAATGTCAATGCATGCTCGAGATTCAACCATAACTTATATCCAGTATATCTCATGTGATCCAACATGATCCAACACATCCCATGTGCTCCAACACAATACACGTATCACCTACACTCATAGGCCTAATGTAGCATATGTAATAACGTGACTCCGGAGGGATGGATTCATATCCAAGTACCAACACAAAAATCTAGCATGCTATAACATATTAATATCACAATAACTGCACATTATAAATTTCACACCCCAACCTCGGGGAGCGCAACCGGCGCTCAACCGAGTGAACCCAGTCGAGCAAGCCTAGTAACCTTTCCTACCCAACTCATTCATAATCCAAAAAGGAAATGCATCACCATTTGTAAAATAGGAGAGAGATCAGTTATATAAATATATAAACATTGCTAGTTCATTTTTACTTATATATGTACATTATGCCATAGTTGAGTTTCCAAAATATAACTCGATCCAACGACCACCCCAACACACATACATGACCCACATAAACGTCTACAAAGCCTCTAAGGGTAAAAAAGAGTAACATGACAATGCCGGCAACAAGGCCCCGGCTATACCTCAAAATATAAAAACTTATACAAAAGAAAGACTACATGACCCCAGGAAGAAATGGGGCTCACAAAGACTGTTGTGATGAGTGTGAGGGAGAACACTACTATCTGCAATCAGTGTTATCTGTGATGGAACCGCCTACATCCATTCAAAGATGTAGCGCCCCCGGCAAAAGGGACGTTAGTACTGTCGAATAGTACTAGTATGTAAGGCAAACACCAATCTTAGTAGAATGAATAGTGAAACAAAGAGAAGGAAGTCACAACAATCAATAAGTACTTCACGGAAATACAAAGAAACACCAAGTAAGGATCACATAATTTCCAATTCAATCTTTCCATCTTTTAGGTTAATAATCTTTAGTGCCAAAGCCACAACTCACAATGCCACCGTATTTTTACACGGAGTCCGGTCTCGGCCCGACTGGCTAAGCCATCTCAAGTAAGACATATCCATATCCACAATGTAAATCAATAAGTCTAACATAAATTCCACCATGTGTACAGCATGGCGTCCGATCTCGGCCCGATCGGCTAAGCCATCCCACTTGAGACATAACCTCTTTCAATTGCTCACTCAATTCACATCTCTTTCCCATCTTTCGTTATATGGCACAAACAGCCTCATTTATTAAAAAGTTCTTGGCACTTAGGTACATTTTACAATTCAAGTCTTTTATTTTTTATTCGTTCAAATAACATCATCATTCATGTCGATAAGTACCATCACATAAGGCATTGCACACATAAGGGAAGGAGCTTGGAAAATCATAGTTACGTTCTCAAATAGCATGATGGCATGGTAAACATCTAAAATAATTGGGGAGCATGAATCTTTCAACCCAACACACTAAGGCAAAGAATTCTAGTAAGATCAAGTCGGAACTTACACCAATTATTCGGACACCAGGAGTTCGATTTTAGGAAGAAAAGAGTTAGCCATACATACCTCAATTGCGCTTTTTTAGACTCTATAATTATCCGGAACCCTTAGCAACCTCAATGTATTTTAGCAATATACAAATTGAACCCAAAATTAGGAAAACGTTCATGGTTCTAGTTCACTTTTCCACACTCTTTTACCACACATGCATGCAAGATAAACCATTCTCATACCCATGAAGTATTACCCTAGTACCCCATTATAGCTATGTTTGAAATTAAGAGCTGGGGTGATGAAATCTTATCTTTTTGGATGAATAATTTGGTGCTATACTTGAGTATTTTCAAGCTTTGAGTGATGGTTGAAGATTGATTAATAATAATTAGGCCCTCCCTCTAGAACCCTCTGGCTCTCACACTAGAAATATGAGAAATGAGCTTCAAAATGCACTAAAGGGGTGTTTTAACAGAATGGGGATCGGGTTTTAAATTAAGAAAATAGGTGCCCCGATACAGGTTTGCGGTCGCATATGCGACCGTATAATGGTTATGCGGTCCGCAAAGTGACCGCAGAAATGGCACTCAGGGGCCTGAACTTATGGCTCAGGTATGCGACCAGTATGCGGTCCGCATACTCATTCTGTTGTCGCATAATGCACCGCAGAACTCCCTCCGCAAAATCCCAAGAGGGGTTATGCGATCGATATGCGGTCCACATAGTGGTTATGCGATCTCATAATCGACCGCAAAGCTGACCTCAAATTGGCCAACGTACTGCTTCACTCTGCGGCCATTATGCGGTCCGTAGAGTGATTATGCGGCTGCATAATGGGCCGCAGAAACGCGTCCTTTTGCGAAACATTTTCCTCTAAGTCTGTGGGGTACTGTTCAATCCAAAAAGTCTGAACCGTGGCGAGCAAGCTCGCCGCGAAGAACTTCTACTATAATAACGCAGGAATCTATCTTGGCACCACGAAACCCCGAGTTTTTGGTTTAAATTTTTACGGGTTCTTACAATAAACCATCGTGCCATAACAATATCAATATTGCAATCACCGCACTGATAATTCACGTGTCATAATCATCTCAACTGCACGGACAACTCATGTGCCATAATCTCAATCCATATAAGAGAACCATATCTAGGGATGTATGCATATGAATAAGAGATAAGCATGTATGATGCACATGTATAGAAAACTAACCATGCAGGGATGTATGCATGTGTACAAAAGATGATCTCTATGCATGATATATGCATATGTATAACGTATGACTGCAGCTCCACCATGTATCCATCATACAAATAGCCGTCACGTCCAAATAAAGTATCAAAATCCTAAACATAATCTCTAACATGAATAAGAAATCTTAAGTACTCATACAAATAATTAAAGCATATCATAAGTAGAGCATGTACGAAAACAAGGCATAATAAAGCCTAAAATCTACCTTGAGCTTGATATAATCTTGGTGCCTGCATATACACTTGTCACGTTAGTTATGTCACCTCCAAATATATAGCATATAGCACATATGCCCATTTAAGAAAATATTCCCTCAAGTCGAGGTTAAGCAAAATACTTACCACCTCCGGGCTAGTCTTGAACCTCAAATCATGCATTTTGCTTTGTTTTTGACCTCTAGTTATCCAAATCCTAGCCAAATATCATTCACGGAAGTCAAACAATGCTAAAGGAAGCAATGGAAATCAATAAAGTTTCGATATTTGAAGAAATCTCAAAAAGTCAAAAAACATAAATATGGGCCCACATAGTCAAAACCCATAACCAAAACCAAATCCCGTGACCCATTGTTTCCCGTGTCCAAATATATAATTAGTATTCAGATCCGAGTGCAAATCAATATTTAAAATTACAAAATATACTCTCATAAGTTTCACCTCAGAACTCTATTTTTTGCTCTTTAAATCCTTGATTTAGATTTCATATCAATGGATATTCATGATATATAATCAATACCAAGTTAGAAACACTTACCCTCACAATTTGGGTGAAATCCCTCTAAACAATCTCCTTGATCCGTTCTCCAAAACTCAAAAATGGTAAAAATAAGCTCAATCCCGAAATTTAAACTTTAAATACCCCTAAAGCTAAATCCTTCTTCGCGATCGCGGCTGCCATTTTGTTCTACGAGGCGTATGTTCCTCACGTGACTGCGAGGTTTAGCTTGGACCTCTTATGCGATCATGGACCATTCCCACGCGATCACGATTCACTTTACCTCTCCTGGCCCAGTTCTTCTAGACAATCGCAACACTCGGACATGTGATCGCGATGCACATGTGTGCACCAGAAAACCAGCAACTTTGTTCAAAATGAGCCGAAACCACTCCGAAACTAGTTCGAACGACCGGGACCTCACCAAGCCATCTTCGTAAGTCCTTATACCCTCCACAAACTTTTCTAAGACATTAAAATACAAATAAAACATCAAAAAACAAGAATAAAACATCAATCCAAATTATGAAACTCTCTTAACTTAATGAATTCCAACTTTCGACTAGAAGTGTCGAATTAACCCTAGCCACCCAAGACCCAAACCGAAAATACGTACAAGTCCAAAATCATAATATGAACCTATTGGAAACTTCAAATTATGAATTTGAGATTGGTTACCCATAATGTTGACTTTGGTCAACTCTTCTTAACTTAAAGCCTCTAGTTGCCAACTAAGTGGTCTAAATTATTCCTGAACCTCTTGGAACCCGAACCAATTGTATCATGCAAGTCATAGAATATCATATAAGCCTATTCGAGATCTCAAATCATGAAACAAGATACTAGAACTCAAAATAACCGGTTGATTCATTACATAATTTTCCTAATTTGAGCGTCGATTATCAAGGTTCTTTGAAGGGGAATGAAGTGTTGCGAAAAGTGGAGTCTTTGCCTAATTAGAAATTTATCTCAATTTGGGGCATCTTAGGAGAAAAGTTTCTAATATTAAGTATTGAGTCAATAAGTTCTTTAAATTATAGTTGAGTCTGTCCAGTCTTCTTTAAATATATTTGAGTCATATGTGTTGCCTCGGTCTGAGTTGAACAACTGGCCCTAGTTAGTTGTTTGTAATTGTTGTAGTTGTATATTTCCCGTTGGTCAGGATTGTTAGGGATAACAGTCTTTGTATTAGTATTTATGTATTAGCGTAATTGGAGAATCTATCAAATAATTTATCCAAAAGCTATCTTTTTCATTCTTTACTATTTCATTACTTTTCTATTTCATTACATGATATGGTAGTGAAGCGAAATTCCGAGATAGTCTTCTGGAGGTGCATGCTAGGTTATTTTGATTTAAATAAAAGTTCTGAGTATAGTGAAAGGATTTGTAACACTTATTAATTGTTGGGACAGGAAGCAAGGGTCCAATAAAAAGATCAAGGTTCCAAAGAAGAAACCGAGGATTTGGGAGTTTTTTCTTTCCAAGTTTTCGTTTCTCTTTGTACTCGTGAAGTCTTAAGGTGTTAATATGTCTTTATTAGTTGAATTGAATTCCTATGGACTAACTTTATTGTAGTTGAATTTATATCAATCTTATGGCTTGATGTTTCTCCCAAATGCACATGCAAGTATACATGGTCAACAAGTAAAATAGTGATGAATAGAGTGTCGAACCCAACTGACTTGTCATTAACTACCTACTAATATCAACTAAATTTTTGTCAAGTCAACTCGGGCAAGTGGTTGAGTTGTTATTATTATTACTAAGACAACACTTAGAACAAAGAACTAACTAGTACAACAGAAAATTGGTTGTAGTTGTGAAATTAGACTGAAAAATTCTAGGGTTGGATCAATTTACCAATCCAATTACATTCTAGTTAATTCCCTTTTAATGCAATTAGCTTATGATTGCTAATTCACCAAATCGTATGTGCTAGTAGTACTCTTCCAAATTACCATGCGCTTGACCAGGATAGATTAATGCGTATATTTTTATGAAATTAATCTACCAACAACGCATTAAGAACAAGGTATTCGAGTAAGCATGGTGACTAGGTATAATTCTATCCTAACCATAAATCTGCCCCCTACTTTAGATTTAAGATCATGCCTTCTTTAATTCTTCTCTAATCTAAATATAGCTTTATCAAGCATGATCTAGATAGTTGATAGGACTTGACTGTTGGCCAGACAATCAAAATATTAAATACAGAATCGAAGAAATAACGATATAATAGCAAATTATAATTCAGATGAAGTTAACGTCAAAACACAATATTCATAGCTAATCACAACCCAGAACTAATGGGTCTTAGCCAAACATGATAATATTAATCAAAGTCACAAGTGTTTGAATGATTGAAAATACTAAGAAGAATTAAAGAAAACTGATAATCCTTTCTCCCAAGTTCTGCTCACGTGTAATAGGCTCTCAAAGTAGCATTTCCCCCTTCAAATTAGGTTTAGAACTCTTTTTATACAAATTGGGGTCGTGTAGGGCCGTAAACATCAAGTTCCATGTGAAATAGGAGAAATCCTGGGCTCAGGAGCCCAGGGTCGTGCATTGAGATGGTCGTAGGCTGGATTGGGAGTTGATAAATTTGGGCCGGCCTTCAACGCCCCAGGTAGCGTGAAGTGATGGCGTAGGCGCTGCGCTGCCTCCTTGTGCTCTTTCTTCTCTTTTTTCTCCATTTCTTTCCCTCTCATTCCAAATTGCTTCCAGTTGGCTCCTACACATCAAAACATTAACATTTTAATTCAATCTATCATAACATATGTGAAAATACATAAGATTATAGTAAAATGTGAGGTGATATGTATATTAATACGTATATTTTTAGCTGAATATCAACACCCCATACTTTAACTCAAGCTCGGCCTCGAGCATTATAAATCTTTACTACTCCAACAAATTCAACATATCATATAACGAATGAGCACATCACCATTAAACACTCACACTAACCTTGACTATGGTTGATACGGACGATTAAGCATAGGCATACAACATTTACACCCTTACCAACATCAACATGCTAAAGTGTAAGTAGCCCACTTCAATGAATTCAAACAACCTACCCATAAACACCTTACCTCAAGGACCGACTCATCACCACTAAGCATCCTCAACTCGCGCACTCACTCACCCAATAAGAGAAGTTTAATAACGTTATCTATCCATCATGAGACCATGTGCCTTACTATAGAACAACTTAGTGGATACAAAGAGAGCCCACACATTCAAATACGAAATTGAACATAACTTAAGGACATCGCACATATGAATAAAAGTCACTAACTCTCACAAAGCATGTCATGTGCATCCCGAAGTCGTACAATAGGTTTGCCCATAGTATAAGTCTCTTCTAATTTAAGCTTGCAAAGTGCAGGATCAATTAGGTCTTTATAGGTTATAGTGTAGGCTAAGGGACGAGTAGAATATATTTTGGATATTAGTGAATAATCCTCCTAAGCACTTTAATACACTACACTCAACTTTCAAGCACACATTCTTCGTAACCAATTCAACACCTTGGCACGAATCCATACACAATTTAGCACCTTTCTTTTAAGCACATCTATGTCTTTACTAGCCCAACTTAAGAAGAATAGGATGTATATTCTCTCTTTTTCACATATCACCTTTTTATTTTCATTCACATTTCTTTATTCTACTTTTTTCTTCTTTTGTTTTCTTTTTCAAACACATTCCTTACGTTGAATTTCTTGGCTAGTTACATTCATAACAATTGTGCACCTTTTGGCCCTTCCATGGTTCCACTCAAAAGCTACTCCCAAGATCTCACCTTACTTCTTCTAGAGATTTAAATGCCTTCACAGGTAAAAGTTCAACAAGCTTCAGTTAAGAACAAAGAAATGGGGATATGGTTTGTAATGTGGGTGTCAAAGAAAGGGTTTACATGCTCAAATGGGCTCACTACAGATAAGTTATCTATGGTTGGCATGTGAATCAATTATCAATTAAAGAAATGCCTCCGCCATCTCCTAGACTATCACAACATAATGATTTTTATTTAACTAACATAATTTAATGATTTTGCTTTGAATAATACGTTAGGCGTGTCCTAGACTAACACACAATAGCACATAATATCAACTAAACCTCACATTGCACAATGCACCTGACTCAATCAAGGCAGTTTCATTCCAACTCTCAAGTCAAAGCAATTGGACATAGTTGAGAAACATTAAGCAATAAAGCACTAAATGACATATGAGCCAAGAAGTTGAGAAGTGGCTTCACCAAGCAGGCTATTCTGTTTAACTAGGGCATCAATTTTCATACAAAATAAATCTGGGAAGTAGGTTGCATGCCGCAACCTAAATATGCCAGCATCATACACGTCAAAAAAGGTATCTAGTAGCAACTCAGGTTTCCTTCCTACACTAATCCTACGAAGGTAAAAGTACCCGATTAAATATAACATCCCTTTGAAAAGGACCGGAGCCAAAGAAAAACCAAAAGGGATTATTACATAACTACAGCCACTACAAATAAAAGAAAATATTTTTGATATTTTTTATTAGAAATGTCACGACCCAAACTCCAACCAGTCGTGATGGTACCTAACCCAACCCGCTAGGCAAGCCAAGTAACATTCATCACAACTCATATGAGAATAAATAAGATTAAATGAGTAAAATGACTGAATTTCTAAATCAACTCCCAAGGCTTGGTAGTACAAGTCATGAGCTTCTAAGACTTAGAATTTCAAAGCTGGTACAAAATAAATACATCATCTGTTCAAAATATACATAATTAGATTTGCATTTCTAAAGCTACCAAGGATAAGTGGCAGCTATATCCTGAAAGCAAGTACATCTTCAATGCCAGCTCGTGCCATACACAGCAACATCAGCGCCTAGATCTGCACGAAAGATGCACAAGTATAGTATGAGTACAACCGACCCCATTTACTCAATAAGTAACAAACCTAACCTCAAGTTGAAAGCAGTGACGAGCTTGAAAGATAGTCAAAGTCCAACATCAAAAGCTAGTAACAACTTGTAATAATATAATGAGGACATTGAAGGAAAATAACTCAAGTGATATATGCTCGGCTCGTTCACAGTTACGAAAAAGTAGGCATGCTTCACAAGTATAATAGTCAAGTCTTACAACCGAAATCAACTGAACAAGAATTCCATATCCCCATAAACTGTAATACCTCATGCATCCATAAATTTCCTTGCTCAAGTCATCCTCAAAACCAACCTCTGCAAGTCATAACTGATCCACAAGTGTACCTCAAACCAAAACAAACATAATACATGACCATGCAACTTGATCGTCGATAGCAGACTCGCTGACTTGGCTCGAAGCCATAGAACATAACATCCGATAACCACATCATTCTTCCTTACTCCACTATTTTAGGATCTCACACTGTAATTCAAAAAAATCCTTCATGAACTCACGTAGCATTAATCGTAGAAATACCTCAAATCTATTAAGCTCACATTACTTCTTGTGATAGTCATGCCAACCTCCTCAAGCGATCCAAACTCAGTTGTAACACATATAACCCACCGGTAAGAGAAAACTCTCAACAGAAACATCATAGGGATCACACAACCTCAGAACATCTCGTAGGAGATGATCCACCTACTTAGCCTCAAACTGGCATCTCTTTACGCCCTACCATAGTCACATCCACTATGCATTCACTAAAGCTTCCTGAGTCTAAGCTCGTTAACAAAACATAAGAATCTGCTTCATCCCATAAATGAACAACATGAAAGATCCCTCAACACACTCATAAATCGAGACTGTACAACACATCAAGACAGAAATCAAACATCCAATAGTTCTTTTTCACATCCCAAGAAAGCTCTTCTTATCACATCCAAACGATCTAAATACACCTCGCAATCACATCATACTCGTCATATAGCCATCCAACCACTCACCAATTCATAAATCCCACTCCTAGGGACTCTACCGTCCATATAAGTCCAAAAGCACATGCTTACACAACTGAAACCACCCAGCCCAAGCTACGGTCAAAACCCGGCCTCAAGTTCTCCAGATTGGGCTATCACCAAAATACAGAAAATACATCTCGCACCCTATCCATGGAAGCACAAGCCGTCGGTGCACAGCTAATACCAAGCGCTCACATAACATACGAGTGAGTGGAAGGAATTAAAAGAGATACACTTCAAGCTAAACCAATGCCGCACGATATGGAAAGAAAGATGGGAGGTTTATCCTAGATGCCCTGTAGCCTCTCGAAGATAGGTGTGGACGTCTCCATACCAATCCGTAAGAATCTACTAGACACTTGCTCATGACTCATAGAACCTATGAACATAGAGCTCTGATACCATCTTGTCGCGGCCCAAACTCCTACCAGTCGTGTTGGCACCTAACCTAACCCGCTAGGTAAGCCAAGTAACATTCAACACAACTCATATGAGAATAACTAAGAGTAAATGAGTAAAACGACTGAATTTCTAAGCAGACTCCCAAGGCTTGGTAGTACAAGTCGTGAGCTTCTAAGACTTAGAATTTACAAAGATAGTACAAAATAAATACATCATTTGTTCGAAATATACATAATCAGATTTGCATTTCTAAAGCTACCAAGTATAAGTGGCAGCTATATCCTGAAAGTAGGTACATCTTCAATAACAGCTCCTGCCATACATGGAAACATCGGCACTGAGATCTGCACGCAAGGTGCAGAAGTGTAATATGAGTACAACAGAACTCATGTACTCAATAAGTAACAAACCTGACCTCAGGTTGAAAGCAGTGGCGAGCTCGAAAGATTGTTGAATTCCAACATCAAAATATTGTAACAACTCGTAATAATATAATGAGGGCAGTAAAGGAAAATAACTCAAGAGATATATGCTCAGCTCGTTCACAGTTACGAAAAAGTAGGCATCCTTCTCAAGTATAACAGTCAAGTCCAAATCTTACCACCAAAATCAACTAAACATGATTTTGTCAAAAGAACCGTATTATCAATTCACAACACAAGATAAGAATTTCCATTCCCCAATTAGCATGAGAAAGGTACATCTCTTTGCCTACATGTCAAATATATAAGTCAAGTCATCAATTATCAGATACCGTCTAGCATAAGGAATATACATCTCTATGCCTATATGTCAAATATACTTGTCAATTCATCAAATGTCATATTACCATCTAGCATGATGGAGAAAATGCACCTATGTGCCTAGATGACAAATATCCATGTCAACTCAATATTATCACAATGAAACCATTAAGAATAACCACACTTAGCACACTCACGGTGCCTGGCCCAAGGCCCTTACCAACGCACACAACAACACTTAGCACTATACGGGTGCCTGGCATGAATGCCCATCACTAAAGCACGTATATAAAACACTGTGCTTGCGCCCACTACTGGCATGTCAGACTCTGGAGGGGCGGATCCTGCCCATGCGCTAATGATAAGCCAATATGGTTTAGTGCATGCGTAGCCTCAAAAATCAGTAATGCTTAGCCCAATATGAGACATGGCGTACACGTCACCTTAATAACTACATAACAGTTGCGGGGTGCAACCTGATCTAACATAACTCACATCACGACCCTACTGCCCACATCAGTCATCAATCCGCTCAAATCTTCCTATATCAATATATCACAGGAACACAATCCAATCATGTAGCAAGGAATACAACAATGTGCCTCAAATATAGCTCAGACTCATGTCACGTGCGAAGACACCAATAATATCTTAAATGGCATATCAAGAATGCACAGAGGCAAAGATATAAAATGTGAAAATAACTATCATGATTGAAACAGTGTGACTACGGCTAAGGTAAATAGCCCAACATGGAAAAATAACTCTAACATGTCTCAACAACTAAGCAGGTGGCCTAGACATGGTTTCTAGCTTGAATACTAACTCACGTAATCATATAAATGAAGGAAAAATGATATCAAAGAAGTATGATAGTAAAACAAGGCACATAATAGCCTAAGAACTACTTAGATCCTTAATACCTCGGTGCACGCACACACGCCCGTCTCCTAGCGCATGCATCACCCCCAGACCCATCTCAAATATCATAGTTCTCATGTATAATTACCCTCAAATTCAAGTTTAGATATGTTACTTACCTCGAAAAAGCCAAATTAGATACCGAGCAAGTAAAATAATACTCCATAAATGCTATCCCGTGCGAATCAACTTCTGAAAGGCTTGAAGCCAAAAGCAACTCAAATACATCAAATAATGCCAAACAAAAAAAAACCCAAATGACAAAGGCCGAGTCTTTAATAAAGCACTCAAAGTCAAGCAAATATCAACCTCGAGACCGCACCTCGGAACCTGACAAAACTCACAATATCTAACAACCCATTCAATTACGAGTCCAACCATACCAGTTTGACTCAAATCCGACTCCGAATCGATGATCAAAACTCAATTAATCACTTGAGAAAAAATTTAGACAACCCCCCCCCCCCCCCCCCCCCCAATTTCTCTTTTAAATTCATCATTAAAATGCAAAAATCAAAGATGGAATCACGGAATATAATCAAAATCGAGTAGAAAAGACTTACCCCGATACATGTGGTGAAATTCGCCTCCAAAATCGCCCAAATCCGAGCTCCATAACTCAAAATGTGATAAAATGACCAAGACCTCCGAAATAGAGTACTTTAGACATTGCTCCAGGGGTACCCTTCGCGATCGCCGTCATATACCTCATGATCATGATTCCAAAATTGTCCAGCATAGTTCTTGCCCTTCACGATGGCATCGTTTTCCCTGTGATCGCGATGAACAAACTTCATCACCTTCCTAAACTATTTCCATACAATCTGTAGTATAACGGCCATAACTTTTTGTACAAAACTACAAATAACAAACGGTTAGATTTTCTGAAAACTAGAAACAAAGGTCTACAACTTTTATTTTTGGATCACCTCCAATTTTCTTATAGATTGCAAGATATATGCTCCCAAAGTCAGCCCTATGACAGCAGAAATTCTTCTACGCGAACGCGAGAATGGCTTCCGCAATCGCGATTTACAAGCCCCAAGCAGCAATTTGCTCTTCGCTAACGTGACCCCAAGGTCTGCAATTGCGATTCACACCCCTGTAGCCAAAAACCAGTAGCTAAACAGTGCCTAGAAATGGTCTGAAATCACCCTGAAAATCACTTGGGCCCCTTAGGACCCCGTCCGAACATACCAACAAGCCCCAAAGCATAATACAGGCCTACTCGAGGCCTCAAATCACACATAATAATATCAAAACCACAAACTGTCAATCAAGGTCAATCTCTTAAGTTTCATAAACATCAAACATCGAACCAAACGTCCGATTAGAGCCTAACAAATCCGGAATCCAACCAAAATTTGCACACAAGTCCCAAATAACAAAACGAACATACTTTAACTTCCAAACAACAACCCAAATCCGATAATCATAGGAATCACACAACCTCAGAACATCCCACATGAAATGACCCACCCGCTTAGCCTCAAACTGTCATATCTTTATGCCCTACCATAGTCATAACCACTATGCATTCACTAAATCTTCCCGGGTCTAAGCTCATCAACAAAACATAAGAATCTACTTCATCCCACAAATGAACAACATGAAAGATCCCTCAACACGCTCAAAAATCGAGACTGTACAACACATCAAGACAGAAATCAAACATCTAATAGTCCTTTTTCACATCCCAAGCAAACTCTTCTCGTCACATCCAAATGATCTAAACACACCTCGCAGTCACATCATACTCGTCATATAGCCATCCAACCACTCACCGAGTCATAAATCCTACTCCTAGGGACTCTACCGGACATATAAGTCCAAAAGAACATGCTTACATAATTGAAACCACCCAGCCCAAGCTACGGTCAAAACCCGGCCTCAAGTCCTCCAAACTGGGCTATCACCAAAACACAGAAAACACATCTCGCACCCTATCAATGGAATCACAAGCCATCGTTGCACAGCTGATACCGAGCGCCCACATAACATACGAGTGAGTAGAAGGAATTCAAAGAGATATGCTTCAAGCTGAATCAATGTTGCACGATAAGGATAGAAAGATGGGAGGTTTATCCTAGATGCCTTGTAGCCTCTCGAGGATAGGTATGGACGTCATCATACCAATCCGCAAGATTCTACTAGACACTTGCTCATGACTCGTAGAACCTATGAAGCTAGAGATCTGATACCAACTTGTCACGACCCAAACGCTCACCAGCCGTGATGGCACCTAATCCAACCCACTAGGTAAGCCAAGTAAAATTCAACACAACTCATATCAGAATAAATAAGACTAAATGAGTAAAATGTCTGAATTTCTAAACAAACTCCCAAGGCTTGGTAGTAAAAGTCATGATCTTCTAAGACTTAGAATTTACAAAGTTGGTACAAAATAAATACACCATCTATTCAAAATATACATAATCAGATTTGCATTTCTAAGGCTACCAAGTATAAGTGGAAGCTATATCCTGAAAGTAGGTATAGCTTCAATACCAGATCCTACCATACATGGAAACATCGGCACCGAGATGTGCATGGAAGATGCAGAAGTGTAGTATGAGTGCAACTGACCCCGTGTACTCAATACGTAACAAACCTAACCTCAGGTTGAGAGTTGTGGCAAGCTCGGAAGATAGTAAAAGTCCAACATCAAAATCTAGTAACAACTCTTAATAATATAATGAGGGCAGTAAAGGAAAATAACTCAAGAGATATATGCTCGGCTCGTTCACAGTCACAGAAAAGTAAGCATGCTTCTCAAGTATAACAATCAAGTCCAATCTTACCATCGAAATCAACTAAACATAATTTTATATAAAGAATTGTATTTATCAATTCACAACACCAGATAAGAATTTCTGTTTACCAATTAGCATGACGAAAGTACATCTCTATGACTTCATATCAAATATACATGTCAAGTAGATAATTATCAAATAACATCTAGCATGAGGAATATACATCTCCATGCCTATATGTCAAATATACTTGTCAATTCATCAAATGTCATATTACCGTCCAGTATATGGAAGAAAAGGCATCTATGTGCCTATATGACAAATTTCCATGTCAACTCGATATCATCACAATGAAACCATCAAGAATAACCACACTTAGAAAACTTATGGTTCCTGGCCCAAGGCCCTTAGCAACACACACACAACAACACTTAGCACAATATGGGTGTCTGGCATAACTGCCGATCACTAAGTATGTATACAAAACACTGTGTCTGCGCCCACTGCTGGCATGTCTGTAAGGCCACGTAAAAGTTTGCCAAGGAATTTACGGTTTCGTGGTGCCGAGGTAGGCTTACATATTTGAGGATTGTAGGAATTCTTCTCGGCGACTCGCCACAGTAAGGACCTTCTGGGTTGAAGAATGCACTAAGGAGTTGATGGAATTTTATTTGCTGAAGAAGGTGATTCTGCGGCCAGTTTCGCGACTGCAGAACCATTTCGTGAGTCGCATAATTATCGTGGAGTTGAGCAGAGAATTTGTTGCATTTTGAAGGTTGTTATGCGGTCCATTATGCATTAGCATAGTTGTTTCGCGGTCCGCACATCTGTCGCAGATTTGGCATGAAACATTTTGGAAAGTGATTCTGCGGTCCACTCTGTAGCTGCATAAGTGGTTTGCGGATCGCAGATCTATCGCAGACCGGTTAAGACCAACCCTGTTCTTGGCATCATTTTTGCGGCTCATTTTGTGGGCCACATATCTGTTATGTGGTCCATTTTGCGACCGCGGACCTGAGTTCGGAAGGTCCATTTTCCTATTTTTATAACCCGATCCCATTTTGATAAATAGCCTTAGGGTCTCATTTTGAAGCAAATATCTGATGATTTTAGAGAGAGGTAAGAGCATTTCAGAGAGAGAGGGAGGAAACCTAGTATTCTAATCATCCAATCTTGCACCAACCTTCAAAAATCAAGGAAGTCAATCACTAGATTATCATCTATCCGGGTAAGTCTTACTCCTAAGATTTCATGCAAGAGGTTATGAGTTCTAGTGTAATCTGGGGTTGGAAATAGGTTGTGCATGTGACAATAGGTTGTAGTATGTGGGATTAATGAGCCATTTTAGTTAGTTTCTTGTTGAAATTGGTTGAGGGAGGGAGGGATTACCATTGTAGAGCTTTATAGTCGATTTTGCATACTAGGTGTTTGACAAAATTCCTAAGAGAGTTACACCATGTGAATCCTTCTAATTATTATCCGATTTTCACTATATTCCTATAGATTGTTATTGCTAGAAGTGTTGGGACATTGTAGTAACTTAAGAAAAGGTCAAACAAGGTGTGTTGGATAAACTCCTCTTTTAGAATTAGACCCCACAATGGCCTTGTAAGTCTTGTGTTGCTCATTATAAATTGATTATTCCGAATAAGCCTTGTGTCAAAAGATATATGCGTTCAATTTGTATTCCAAACGTTCTTGTTATATTGAGTTACTATTTGAGAATGTGATTAAGCATGGGCTATGTGATAATATGTTATGATTTGAAAACGTGATTCTAATGAAAACTAGCATGTCGAACTGTGTAAGAAATCACATAAGCCTAAGACCCTTAATTTGGTTAGTTGCTCAAATGTGTATTTAAAGTCTTGAGTAGAAATGTCTTATTATTGATAATCTATAAAGATGCTTGAAAGTGAAAGAAGTGGGTTGGAGATATAAAGTGTGGCCAACGTGCCAAGAATGAAAGTTATACTTGTGGTCAATGATGCCGAGGAAATGAAATAATGTAAGAAAGGTTATAAAATATGTCTTGATTCAACTGTTCCAAACTGACTTCGAAAATAGATTTTTCATAAAAGCTTATGTACCCAAGTTATGCCCAAATGTGGTTGTTTTAACTAATGAAGTATTTCCAATGTGTTTTGAGCTCTTATATCTTCATGAGTTGAAATTGTGTATTGCCCTTTTGGGGAAAAGTATTTCAAGAATAAATGATGTATTACTCGTTTATGATTTTAACTTGTGCTTCGATTTCCAATCATTTTACTCATTTCTTGGAAAGTAATCCATTGTGTTTAAAGTCTCCGTTACTAATAAACCTAGAGTTGTGATTTCCGGAATATTTTATTTATTGATATTTATGATGATGATCCATGAAAGTAAAGAATGAAAAGGTGGAATATGAAATATGGCCAACGTGCCATGGATGAAGAATCATAAGTATGGCCAAGAGAGCCAAAGAAATAACGATGTTGTGAATGGTTGAAAGTACTAATGAAGGTATTTATAGTGTGAAAGAAAATGAGGTGAATATAACATATGTTTATAATTTTGTTTCCCTTGTGTGCAAAACAAAATATATTTGGGAGTATCATTAGCAAACAGATGAAGGGCGGGTCGTAAGGCCCACGCCCGAAACTACACGTGTCGGTGTAGGAGTGGATTGTGATTATTCCCCTTATTTGGGATGAGATTGAAATATTGATGTGATTGTAATTATTCCCCTTAATTGGGATGAGATTGTTGATAGCCCTGGATTTAATGTCGACTCACATGGCATATATGGGGAGACGACGTATCCGGTCGAGTGGTGATCGGATGCCATGTGGCGCATATGGTGGTACTATTCTTGGTAACACCCTTTTTTGCATCACATGTCAAACCAAATTGTTTGTGGGAAGATGGCCTAGCCGATCAGGCGTGATCGGACTCCATGCTAAAAACACGGTGGTATATCGGTGCTAATGATCTCCCAACCAAATATATATATTATTTTCATATTTTGAAAATTGTTATCTTTTAACTGGGTATTTGGATATTGTTGATTGTGACTTAATGTTTCTATGGTTTTCCCTTTTCTTATATTGGCATTCTATTTTGAAAGAGGGCATTTAGCTTTACATACTAGTACTATTCCATATGTACTAACGTCTCTTTTTTCGGGGGCGCTGCATTTTCAATGGATGCAGGTGGTTCGTCAGAGGGCAGTTTTCATCCTTGTTAGCAGTTACTCTCTATTCAGCAGATTTTGGTAAGCCCTAATCTGTTCCGAGCTTCATTTCATTTGACGTTGTACTTTATGTTTTGAGGTATAGCCAGGGCTTTGTCGCCGCCACTTCCATACTACTCTTCTGTTGAACTTAGAGGCTTCGTAGACAGGTTGTGGGTGGTGTTTGATGTTGGAAATTAAACTAGTAAGTGTTGATATTTGGGAAAACATATTTTTCATCATATCTATAAACTTGTAATATTTTGGAAATCATAAATGAATATCCTTTAGTAATGGAAAAGATTGTGGAAGACTTGACTCTTCTCATGTCTATCACTTTTACTGGTTCTTATATTGTGAATGGGCAATGTTGGGTAGAAGGCATCTAATAGGCTTACTTAATCAGGGTATCTCGGTTGAGCGTCAGTCGCGCTCCCCGAGGTCAGGGCGTGACAATGTCAGACTCCGGAGGGGCGGATCCTTGCCAAGCGCTAATCATAAACCAATATAGCATGTGCACGAGTAGCCTAAAATATCAGTAATACTTAGTCCAATGTGGGGCCTGGCGTACGCGTCACCTCAATAACAATATAACTATTGCAGTGTGCAAACCGATCAAACATAACTCATATCATGACTCTATAGCCCATATCAGTCATCAATCCGCTCAAATCATCATATGTCAACATATCACAGAAACACAATACAATCATGTAGCACGAAATACCAGAATGTACCTCAAATATAGCTCAGACTCATGTTACCTACAAAGACACCAATAACATGTGAAATAGCATATCAAGAATCCACGAAGGCAGAAATATAACATGCGGATATAACTGTCGTGACTGAAATAGTATAACTACGGCTAAGGTAAATAGATCAACATGGCAAAATAACTCTAACTTGTCTCAACAACTAAGCAGGTGGCCTAGACATGGTTACTAGCATGAATTATAACTCACGTAGTCATATAAATGGAGGAAACATGATATTAAAGAAGTATGATAGTAAAACAAGGCACAGAATAGCCTAAGAACGTCACACAGATGGATAACCAGGGCTATGAAACAAGATATAGCAATAGTAGTAAGTTCGACAAAGTACCGAGGGAAGGACTTCAGTATACCTATAAATACCTAGAGGGACATCTTTAGTTCTGTATATGTTCACAAAGTGAGGCCTAGAGATTGGCTAAAAGCCGAAGGAAAGAGTCACATAGGCGCATTTACAAGATCAGAATCGTACAGGCTGCATGATAGAAGGTATCAATAGTTACGAGATTGGAAGGATTCCGACCACAAGTCATGGTGTGAGAAAGAGGCCTAAAGGGAGGGGATGCCCTGGCATTTGGATTTATTCACAGAATAGTTGCCTAGATGGCAAGGAGAGTAATAACGTATTCGGAAGACATAGGCTATGACAATGATTAGTGCACCAGTCAACATTCGAGGACGAATGTTCCAAAGGGGGGAATGATGTTACACCCCACATTTTCGTATATGAAAGCACGCCATAAATAAATTGATGAGAGCCCGGAAATGAGATGTTATATGCCGTATTTTTTTTGTACGCTAATATTTCGTTATAAGTTAATCGACGTGAGCTCGGGAACGAGATTATTGGGATTATAAGCAATATGCTATTTCAAACACGTGATGAGTAAATTTGTGAAGGAGAGAAGGTAAGCAAATAGAAGAAAATGAGTTTTGTCGTAGTTTGGCAATTTGGGATAAAATACGGTCCAAGCAATAATACCATGTATCTATGGAATAGTTCCATACAAGGTACCATATGACCATAATAGTATGATGTATAAGGGTGTATTAAAAATAAGTAGTATTTTAAGTAATTTGAGATAATTCTTAGTTATATGGAAAATTAGTTAATTATTGGATAATGAGAGATTACCTAGTTAATTAAGAAATAATTGGGTGATTAATTAAGCACATTTGGATAAGCATTACACTTCAAGGTGGCAGCAAATTAAGGCCAAGTTGATGACTCATTAGTCATTAGGATAGGTGGCATTAAGAGGTCGTTGGGCAATCTATCAAGATAACACATGGAAACTACACTTTGCCATTAAAAAAACGTAGAAGAAATTTCAAGTTAGTCATCTTTACAAATGATATTCAATTGATATCAAATTCATTTTTGGAGGAGGTGTTGGAAGCTCACATAAGACTTCATGTTACAGTAGCAACGGCTAGTCTTAGATTAGTAAAGCAATTCATACGAAATTACTCTGCGTAATAACAACGGGATCTTGTGATTCTAAGGGAGTATGGTGTAACCTTTTCCAGGAATATCGTACGGATTTTTTCCTACTCCAGGTATATTAAGGTTATCCCTTCTTTCCTTTTGGCATGATCTATACGAAACGAGCAAATGCATAATTTCCATAAATGACTCTATTCATAGAAATATTAGGGGTGTCTATATTCTTGATTCCCCATGTGAATTATTATTATATCTTCTGTTTATGGGTCTCAGAAAAATACGTATTTGATAAAATTTATCCGACATGCATATTATTTTTATGAGATTCCGAGAAAATCTTATTAAAGTATTTCTTAAGGCATATTATTTTTATGACATTCCGAGAAAATATTATTAACGTATTTCTTATGCATTTCATGCATTTATACATATACATTGACCCATGACCAGATGGCGTTATATATTCATATATATATGTATATATATATATATATATGTATATGGGATATGGAAAGAGGTTACGGCGTTATATACGCACCACCACCTGATCAGCTGGTATATGTTGATGATTTGCCCACAGTGGCCGAGATAATGTGATGGGATGCCCTCAGAGGCTTGATGATATTATGAATGCATATACCCATGCATGGTATGACATTTATACGCATATGCACGACATTATAATATGAAATGATTCACAGAGCTATGCAGACGTACATGTCGATTCTTTTACTCCACCTTTCTCTCATGTCTATTATTTACTGATTTTTATTCCTTACATACTCGGTACATTATTTGTACCGACGTCCCTTTTGCCTGGGGACGCTGCGTTTCATGCCCGCAGGTCTCGATAGACAGGCCGAGAGTCCTCTAAGTAGGCGATCAGCTCAGTGGAAGATGTTGGTGCACTCTATTTGCTTCGGAGTTGCTTGTTTGGTCAGTATGATTTAGATGTGTATTGTTTGGTATGGCGGGGCTCTGTCCCGACCTTTATGACATTTCTGTATCCTTAGATGCTTGTAGACATATGACGTGTACGTGAAAGATTGTACAGCCTTGGCGGCCTATGTTTTGAGTTTATAAATGATCATGTTGGCCTATTAGGCCCGTATGTCACGTGTATATGATGATGTAATAAGAAAGATATGTTACGTTCGTACTTAGTTGAGTAAGGTACCGGGTGCCCGTCGCGGCCCATTAGTTTGGGGCGTGACACAGAGACTGAGGTAAACATATATAGGAATCACTACCATGAGCAGGAATATAGCCTAAGCATGATTTCTAAACATGAAAACAGTCAAGTCCTAGTTGAGAGGAATGCATATAAACACAATTAAAGGCTATTAGACTTCATAGTCTCTCGGGACGGAACAAGTCTCAATCCCTCATGGCGTACACCCACATGCCCGTCACCAGGCATGGGTGCCACCTCCAAACAGTCACATCATACCAAACTCCGGGTTTCATAACCTCTAAAACCGATCATATCCCTACTCCGCGATGCTCGTGCCCCTCGATTCGGCCTCCAAATGCTCTGAATCAATTCACAATCAGTACAATACCATCAATTTATACAAAAGGAATGAATTCCACAAGAAAAACTACCAATTTAGACCAAACACCCGAAATTGGCTCAAACCCGGCCCCCAAGGCGTACATCTCGAAATCCGACAAAAGTTACAAAACGTGAAAGCCCATTCACTCACGAGTCCATACATACAAATTTATCAAAATCCGACATCATTTGGACCCTCAAATCCTTAAATTAAACTCTCAAAAATCCCAAGCCCTAACCCCTCATTTTCACCCCTAATTTCCACTAACTAAATGATTAAACAATGGGAAATCACCATAGATAGGAGTATTAGAGCTCAAGCAACTTACCTTAATGAAAACCCCCTGAATCGCTCTTCAAAATCACCCCAAAAGCTCTAAAAACCGACTTGAAAATGGTGGAAATAAACCAAAATTCGCGAAGTTTTCTTTTTATTCTTTCTACCTAGGGCTTTCGCACCTGCGACCAATATGCGCACTTGCAGTGCTGCATCTGCACAAGAAACTCCGCACCTGCGGAAATCATTAATTCCCCCAACTTCGCACCTGCGCTCCATATCCGCATCTGCGACCACACAGGTGCGGAAAATACCTTGCACCTGCGGCCACTGCCTGACATCCTCACTTCCACTTCTGCGGGCATCTATCCGCATTTGCGGACTAGAAGATGCAACCTCTCCTATGCACCTGTGGACCCAGCCTACTTTAACTCCGTCCGCACCTGCAAACTCCCACGCGCACCTGTGACCTCGCACCTGCGGTTCTCCCTCCGCAGGTGCGGAAATACTAGTAGCAACAGCTTCAGCTGCATTTTGTCAACTTCAAACAATCCGTTAACCCCCTGGAATCACCCCGAGCCCCTCGGAGCCTCAAGCAACCATACCAACAAGTCCTATATCAACATACAGACTTAGTCGAGCCTTCGAATTGCTCAAAACAACATCAAAACACCAAATTACCCTCGGATTCAAGCTAAGAACTTCTAAACTTCCAAATTCGATAACCGATGCCGAAACCATTCAAACCACGTCCGAATGACCTCATATTTTACACACACGTCACAAATTACACCAAAAACCTACTCCAACATCCGTAATTCCATTCCGACCCCGATATCAAATTTTCCACTGCCGACCGAAATCGCCAAATTTCCAACTTTCGCCAATTCAAGCCTAATTCTACTGCGAACCTCCAAATCACATTCCGGATGCACTGCTAAGTCCAAACTCACCTAACAAAGCTAATGGAACCATCATAATTCAAATCCAAGATCGTTTACACATAAGTCAACATCCGATTGACTTTTCCAACTTAAGCTTCTACTTTAGAGACTAAGTGTCTCAATCCACTCAAAACCACTTCGGACCCTAACCAACTAACCCGGTATATCATAATATAGCTGAAAAGCACAAAAAGGAAGAAGAAATGGGGGAAACGGGGCTATAACTCTCGGAATGACCGGCCGGGTCTTTACATCATCACCCTCTTAAACAACTGTTCGTCCTCGAACGGGTCTAGAAACATACCTGGAGTCCCGAACAAGCGTGGATATCTGCTCCACATCTCCCGCTCGGTCTCCCAAGTTGCCTCCTCCACAGACTGACCTCTCCACTACTCCTTCACTGAAGCTATGTCCTTTGACCTCAACTTCCGCACCTGCTGATCCAAAATGGCCACCGGCTCCACATCATAAGTCATATCACCCTCCAACTGAACCGTGCTAAAGTCTAAAACATAGGACGGATCGCCAACATACTTCCGGAGCATGGAAACATGAAACACTAGATGCACACTCGACAAGCTAGGTGGCAAGGCAAGCTTACAAGCCACCTCCCCTATCCTCTGAAGCACCTCAAAAGGCCCAATGAGCCGGGGGCTCAACTTGCCCCTCTTCCCAAGCCTCATAACACCCTTCATGGGTTATACCTTCAGCAAAACCTTCTCTCCAACCATAAAAGACACATCACGGACCTTTCTGTCCGCATAGCTCTTCTGCCTAGACTTTGTCGTGCGAAGCCGCTCTTGAATCATTTTCACCTTATCTAATGCATCCTGGACCAAGTCTGCACCCAAGAGTCTAGCCTCACCCGGCTCAAACCATCCTACTGGAGATCTACACCTCCTCTCATATAAAGCCTCGTACGGAGCCATCTGAATACTCGACTGGTAATTGTTGTTATATGCAAACTCTGTGAGCGGCAAGAACTGGTCCCATGAACCCCCAAAGTCAATGACACAAGCACGCAACATGTCCTCCAATATCTGAATAGTGTGCTAGGACTGCCCATCCGTTTGAGGGTGAAAAGTTGTGCTCAACGCAACCTGAGTACCCAACTCTCGCTGCACGGCCCTCTAAAACTGCGATGTAAACTGAGTACCTCCATCTGAAATGATGGAAACTGGAATACCATGCAGGGGAACAACCTCTCGGATTTAAATCTCAGCCAACTGCTCTGAAGTGTAAGTAGTACCAACTGAAATGAAGTGAGCGGACTTGGTCAGCCGATCCACAAACACCCAAATAGCATCGAACTTCCTCGAAGTCCGTGGGAGCCCAACTACGAAGTCCATAGTGATCCGCTCCCACTTCCACTCTGGGATCTCTAACCTCTATAGCAAGACACCCGGTCTCTGATGCTCATACTTAACTTGCTGATAGTTGAGACACCGAGCTACAAACCCAACTATATCCTTCTTCATCCGCCTCCGCCAATAGTGCTGTCTCAAATCTCGGTAGATCTTCGCGGCACCCGGATGGATAGAATACCACGAGCTGTGGGCCTCTTCAAGAATCAACTCCCTGAGCCCATCTACAATAGGCACACATATCCGGCCCTACATCCTCAACACGCCATCATCACCAATAGTCACATCTGTGGCATCACCTCGCTGAACCCTGTCTTGAAGAACGAGCAGGTGGGGGTCATCATACTGACGCTCCCTGATACGGTCATAAAGAGAAGACCTGGAGACCATGCAAGCCAACACCCGACTCGGATCCGAAATATCCAATCTCACAAGCTGGCCCGCTAAGGCTTGAACATTCAATTCCAAAGGTCACTTTACTACCGGAAGATATGCTAAACTCCCCAAACTCTCCGCCCGGCGACTCAAAGCATCGGCCACCACATTGGCCTTCCCCGGATGGTACAAAATAGTGATATCATAGTCCTTAAGAAGCTCCAACCATCTCCGCTGACACAAGTTAAGATCCTTCTACTTTAACAGATACTGCAAACTCCGGTGATCAGTATATATCTCGCAATGAACCCCATACAAATAATGATGCCAAATATTAAGGCGTGAACAATGGCTGCTAACTCAGGATCATGGACAAGATAGTTCTTCTCTTGGGTCTTCAACTGGTGCGAGGCATAGACAATCACCCTACCCTCCTGTATCAGAACACATCCAATACCTACCCTCGAGGCATCATAATACATGGTGTAAGAACCTGAAGCTGATGGAAGAACTAACACTAGAGTTGTGGTCAAAGCAGTTTTGAGCTTCTGAAAGCTCTCCTCACACTCATCCGACCACCTGAATAGAGCACCCTTTTGGGTCAATTTGGTCAAGGGTGATGCAATAGATGAAAATCCCTCCACAAAGCGACGGTAATAACCTGCCAAACCAAGAAAGCTCCTAATCTCTGTGGCTGAGGACAGTCTAGGCCAACTCTGCACTGCCTCTATCTTCTCCGGATCCACATGAATACCCTCACTGGATACCATGTGCCCCAAGAATGCTACTGAACCGAGCCAAAACTCACACTTGGAGAACTTTGCATAAAGCTTCTCCTCCCTCAATCTCTGCAATACAACCCTCAAATGATGAGCATGCTCCTCCTGGCTACAAGAGTACACCAGGATGTCATCAATGAATACAATAACGAATGAGTCCAAATACGGCTGGAATACACTGTTCATCAAATGCATGAACGATGCTGGGGCATTGGTCAGCCCAAAAGACATCACCAAGAACTCATAATGGCCATATCGGGTCCTGAAAGTTGTCATACGAATATCTGAGTCCCGAATCTTCAGCTGGTGATAACCGGATCTCAAATCAATCTTGGAGAACACCCTCGCTCCTTGAAGCTGGTCAAATAAATCATCAATATGAGGCAAAGGATACTTATTCTTGGTTGTGACCTTGTTCAGCTGCATGTAATTAATGCACATTCTCATGGAACCATCCTTCTTCTTCACAAATAAAACCAGCGCACCCCAAGGTGACACACTAGGCCGAATAAACCCCTTATTAAGGAGTTCCTGAAGCTGTTCTTTCAATTCCTTCAACTTCGCCAGTGCCATACGATATGGTGGAATAGAAATGGGCTGAGTGCCCGACACCAAATCAATACCAAAGTCAATATCCCTGTCAGGTGGCATGCCCAGCAGGTCTGCAGGAAACACATCCGGAAAATCACGTACCACCGGAATAGAATCAATGAAAGGAGTCTCTGCACTAACATCCCTCACAAACGCTAAATAAGATAGGCAACCCTTCTCAACCATACGCTGAGCCTTCAAATATGAAATCACCCTACTAGGTACATAATCTATAAAACCGCTCCACTCAACCATCGAAAATCCCGGCATCACAAACATCACGGTCTTAACGTGACAATCTAGAACAGCATGACATGGAGATAACCAATCCATACCCAATATCACATCAAAGTTAACCAAATTGAGCAGCAAAAGGTCCGCTCGGGTCCCCAGACCCCCAATAGTCACCACACATGACCGATATATGCGGTCCACAATAATAGTATCACCCACAGAAGTAGATACATGAACAGATGAAAGTAAAGACTCACGGGGCATATCCAGAAAATGGGCGAAATACGAGGAAACATATGAATACGTGGAACTAGGGTCAAATAATACAAAAGCATCTATGTGGCAAACTGAGCCAATACCTGTAATCACAGCATCTAAAGCAATAGCATCTGGTCTGGCAGGGAGGGCATAGAAATGGGCCTGACCACCCCCTGATCTGCCTCGCCCTCTCGGGCGACCCCTAGCTGACTAGGCTCCTTCCCTAGCTGGCTGAGCTCCACCCCTAGCTGGCTGGGCCGGTGGTGGAGGAAGCGGCGCTGGTGCCATCGGCCGAGTACTCTACAGTGGAGTCCCACACAATATCCTAGGGAAATCTCTAATAATGTGACCAAAATCTCCGCACTCGAAATAACCCCTCCTCTGATGAAACTGCTACTCCCGTTGCCCAAAAGAACTACACGAGGATACCTGAGCAGGCGGGGCATGATGAGAACTCTACGCTGGTAGTGCAATGAATGATGACTAGCCCTGCTGATGACTGTAAGAACCATAGCCATTTGATGCACCACAGTGAAATGGCCGAGCTGACTGAGCCTGTTTGAAATGACGACCTCTACCGTGCTAGAACTGACCCCAAAAGGATCACCGCCGAATCCACCCTGACCACAAGGCCTCTTGGCCTCTATCTCGACCCTCTCCTGATTGTGAACCATCTCAATCTGCTGAGCAATGCTGACAATCCCATCAAAGGTAGCACCAGACATTCTCTCTCTGGTCATAAGCAACCGTAGCTGAAAAGTAAGACCATCTATAAACCTCATGATCATCTCCCTGTCTGTGGGAACCAACTAGATAGCATAACGGGCCAACTCCGAGAATTGCATCTCATACTGCATCACAGACATATCACCCTAGCGAAGCTACTCAAACTGTTTGCATAACTCCTCTCAGCGGGACTGAGGCACGAACTTCTCCAAAAAGACCACGGAGAACTGCTGCCAAGTAAGGGGTGTTGCGCCCACAGGCCTACACCTCTTGTAAGTCTCCTACCATCTGAGTGCAGCCCCAAAAAATTGAAAAGTAGTGAATAAGATCCCATAAGTCCCCAGAATACCAGCTGTACAGAGTGTCCTCGGACACCTGTCCAAGAAGTCCTGGGCATCCTCTCTCTCTGTGCCACTGAAAGGTGGAGGCTGGAGTCTCCCAAACCCCTCCAACCTACGCTGATCATCCTCAAGCATAGAAGGAACCACATAATCCTAAGCAGCTGCAACCGGCTGGGCTGGTGGTGCCTCCGGTGTCTGGAGTCCCTAAACAACATGCTCAAGTGTACAAGCGGCGGGAGTCTAAGTGCCTCCCCGACCTGAGAAGTGGATGCGATCGTCGAGATAGAGACCGCCTGAGCAAGGCTGGTACACGCTGTCAGAATCTGAGCTAGGGCCTCCTGAAGGCATGGAATCACAATAGGCACAGGTGGTGCCTGAGCTGGTGCATCAACAACTGGAATCTGGTCCTGATCTGGGAAAACTGGTGGATCTACACGTACTGCCCCAGCTGTTGTACGGGCTGAACCTTTGCCCCTACCACGGCCTCTACTTCGACCTCCGCCTCTCGCGGCCCTGGCTGGTGGTACGGTGGTTGGACCTCCTGACCAGTAGCACGAGTCCTCACCATCTATGAGAGAATAAAAAAACAGGTGTTTAATTACCAGAATAAACAGATTCGCACGACAAGAATCCAAGAATGTGAAATTTTCCTAAGGGTTCTGCAGCCTCTCGAAGATACGTACAGATGTCTCCATACCGATCCGCAACACTCTACTAACCCGCTCATGACTCGTGAGACCTATGTAACCTAGAGCTCTGATAACAACTTGTCACGACCCAAAACCTAGCCCGTCGTGATGGCGCCTATCGTGGTACTAGGCAAGCCGACCTTTCCAAAACACTTTCAAATTTTAACAGAAGTGAATTAAGACATTTAAAATAACCGAAGTATTTCATAAATACGGGGTAAAACCCAAATAAAATATAAGTGCAGAAAAATAGCCCGACATCGGGGTGTCACTAAGTTATGAGCATCTAGATAACCAAACTAATACAATAGTGTCTAAGTATCAATACAAGATAGAAAGAAATATAGAAGGAGAGACAAGGTCATGCGGACGCCAGCAGCTACCTCGTAGTCTCTGGTACTCGATCGCGCCCGAACTCAACGATCTCCGTGATCAAACACACCTGGATCTACACATGAAGTGCAGGGTGTAGTATGAGTACAACCAACTCAGCAAGTAACATAAATAAATAAGGAACTGAGAAGCAGTGACGAGCTATACAGTATAGTTCATTTTAAAAGTTTTCAGTAAAGAGTGAACATGCATTCAAATCCTGTGGTGTAAGTCAAATTAGTTCGCGCTCATGTAAAACAGATATGAATCATCCAGAAATTTCACAACAACAACAAATAACAACTAAGTACAACAATAAATAAAAGCAAGCACAACCTCTCAAGGCAGCAGTTACTCAACCCATCTCAACAGCTCACACACTCGGTTCTCAGCCCTCAATACACACCCTCAATAGGTACCTGCACTCACTAGGGGTGTTCAGAGTCATGAGGGGCTCCTACAGCCCAAGCGCTAATCCGCACGGATAACTCACGTGTTGCACGGATAACTCACGTACTATAATATCATATCTGGATTCGCACGGACAACTCACGTGCTGCACGGACAACTCACGTGCCATAGTATAAACATAAAGATCCGCACAGACAACTCACGTTCCATATAATAATACCTCACAACCAGGCCCTCGGCCTTACTCAGTCATGAACCTCTCTAGTCTCACAACTATCAATAAATAAAGGAAAAACAGCCCAAATCAAAGTATTACAGTATATCATCAGGGAAAACAAATAATAGAGGCTGAGGTAAACATGTACAGGAATCACTATGACTGAGTATAACTACCATGAGCTGGAATATAACCTAAGCATGATTTCCAACATGAAAACAGTCAAGTCCTAGTAGAGAGGAATGCATATAAACACAATTAACGGCTATTAGACTTCACAGTCTCTCGAGACAGACCAAGTCTCAATCCCTCACGGCATTCACCCACACGCCCGTCACCTGGCATGGATGCCACCTCCAAACAGGCACATCATACCAAACTCCGGGTTTCATACCCTCAAAATAGGATTTAAAACTGTTATTTACCTCAAACCGATCTAATCCCTACTCAGCGATGCTCTTGCCCCTCGATTCGACCTCCAAATACTCTGAATCTATTCACAATCAGTACAATACCATCAATTTATGCTAAAGGAATTAATTCCACAAGAAAAACTACCAATTTAGACCAAAAACCCGAAATTGGCTCAAACCCGGCCCCCGGGCTCACGTCTCAAAATCCGACAAAAGTTATAAAACTTGAATTCCCATTCACTCACGAGTCCATACATATACAATTTATCAAAATCCGATATCATTTGGTCCCTCAAATCCTTAAATTAAACTCTCCAAAATCCCAAGTCCTAACCCCTCATTTTCACCCCTAATTTCCACTAATTAAATGATTAAACAATGGAAAATCACTATAGATAGGAGTATTAGAGCTCAAGCAACTTACCCCAATGAAAACTCCCTAAATCTCTCTTCAAAATCACTCCAAAAGCTCCAAAAACCGACTTGAAAATGGGGAAAATGAACCAAAATTCGCGAAATATTCTTTTTATACTTTCTGCCCAGGGCTTTCGCACCTGCGGCCAATATGCGCACCTGCGGTGCCGTATCTGCGGTGCCGCAACTGTGCAAGAAACTCCGCACCTGTAGAAAATCATTAATTCCCCCAACTCCGCACCTGCGCTCCATATCCGCATCTGCGACCACGCAGTTGCGGAAAAGACCTTGCACCTGCGGCCACTGCCTGACCTCCTCAATTCCACTTCTGCGGGCATCTGTCCGCATCTGCTGACTCGCAGATGCGACCTCTCCTACACACCTGGGGACCCAGCCTACTGCAACTCCGTCCGCACCTGTGAAATCCCACGTGCACCTGCGACCTCGCACCTGCGGCTCTCCCTCCGCAGGTGCGGAAATACCAGAAGCAGCAACTTCAGCTGCATTTTTCCAACTTCAAACAATCCGTTAACCTACCGGAATCACCCTGGGCCCCTCGGGGCCTCAACTAACCATACCAATAATTCATATATCAACATGCAAACTTAGTCGAGCTTTCGAATTACTCAAAACAATATTAAAACACCAAATTACCCTCGGATTCAAGCCTAAGAACTTCTAAACTTTCAAATTCGACAATGGATGCCGAAACCAACCAAACCACGTCCGAATGACCTCAAATTTTACACACACGTCACAAATGACACCGCGAACCTACTTCAAGTTTCAAAATTCCATTCCGACCCCGATATCAAATTTTTCATTGCCGATCGAAATCGCTAAATTTTCAACTTTCGCCAATTCAAGCCTAATTCTACTATGGACCTTCAAATCATATTCCGGACGCCCTTCTAAGTCCAAAATCACTTAACGAAGCTAATGGAACCATTGGAATTCAAATTCTAGATCGTTTACACATAAGTCAATATCAGGTTGACTTTTCCAACTTAAGCTTCTACTTTAGAGACTAAGTATCTCAATCCACTCCAAAACCACTTCGGACCTGAACCAACTAACCCGATATATTATAATATAGCTAAAAAGCACAAAAAGAAAGTAGAAATGGGGAAAACGGGGCTATAACTCTCGAAACGTTTGGCCGGGTTGTTACAATTGGCATGCCCCACTTGTAATTATGACACATGCTCTCAATATCTCAAACATAGTCATAAGATGAGTTACTTGAGTCATCGAAGATTTTTGCCGCCTAATCATCCATCGCGGAAAGATAAAGTCATTTGATGGTAGTGAGGAGCATAGACCTGCACGTACTCCTTTGACGGGTGCAGAAGTATTTGAAGAGCTGCTTGAATTCATTAATATCTTTGGTAAGGGAAAATAAAGACCTCGAGGTAACAAGGGTCCATGGAAAAAAGGTCTATTTTTTTTAATTGCCATATTGGGCGCACAATAAATTGAGGCACAATCTTGATGTGATGCACATTGAGAAAAACATATGTGACAGTTTACTTGGAACTTTATTGGAAATAGATAAAAAGTCAAAGGATCATATAAATTCTCGCCATGACTTACAAGAAATAGGTATACGAAAGGAGTTACAACTAAGAGAAGATGATGATGGAAGTGTAAGTTTGGCTAACTCGTGTTTCTATATGAAGGAAAATGAGAAAAGTTTATTTTGTACCGTCAAAAAAATGCTAAATTACCAAAAGGGTATGTTTCAAATATTTCAAACCGCGTATACATAAAGGAGATGAAAATATCAGGGTACAAGAGTCACGATGCTCATTTTATAATGCATTACTTACTCTAGGTTGCTATTAGAAAGGTGTTGCCCAAGAATGTCTCGTTGGCCTTGATTAGGTTGGGCAATTTCTTTAGAGCCATATGTAGTAAGGTCATAAGGTGAAGAGATCTGGACAAAATGTAGTCTGACATTGTTGAAATAACATGTAATCTTGAAAAGATCATTCACCCAACATTTTTCGTTGGATGTATTCCATTTAGAGGAACCTATGTAAGTACAAAGTATTTGTTCGTAATCGATCTTGTCCAGAAGCGTCAATAGCAGAGGGGTTTTTGGCTGAAGAGTGCTTGACTTTTTGTTCACGATACCTCCATGATGGAGTGAAGACAAGATTCTGTAGATACCCAACTGCGGAGGATGAGTGCCCTCAAAATTTGTCACCTATATTCCCAATGATAGGCCATCCAATTGGAAGTAAGAAGAAAAAATATACTTTTCTCATGGACCCACAATTATGTTTTGAAGCACATCGGTATGCTCTGTTCAATACTGGAGATGAAAAAGTAAAAAAGTTTATCGAGTAAGATAAATTATATAACATTTAATTTTTTTCTATATTTTATTTTCTCTGATATCATTGATCTTGAAATATTCATGACTGCAGGGAACATAAGAATTTAATTTGTAATCGCAATAGATCAAATGCATGGGAAAGGGCAAGGAATCATAGTCGGGAATTCAACAATTGGTTTGCAGAGAAAGTTAAAAATATTGAAGTGCCCGATTATTTAAGATGGCTAGCTAAAGGGCCTAATACGATCGCCAAACGATATGCTGCATATTTCATTAATGGATACTGATTTCATACCATCGAACGGGACTCCTGACGCAAGATTTAGAATAGTGGAGTGACTTTATCGGCAACAACCGATAGTTTTGCTAGCTCTAGGGACCAAAATCCCATCGATGGTGAGGTTACCTATTATGGAGCTATTCAGGATATCATTGAGATTGATTATTGGGGGTGTTTTAGCATTGTACTATTTAGATGTGATTGCTTTCATAATGAAATAGATGAATATGGGTTAACTCGTGTGTACTTTAAGAAATTATGTAGCATAGATGATCCTTTTGTATTGGATTCACAAGTTTATCAAGTTTTATACGTGGAGGATCTAGTTGAGAAAGATGTTTATTACGAAAGGAATAAAGTCCGTGATAATTTGTATGATTTAGAGGAAGAGAATTGCCCCAATATTGAACACTACTAAAAATCACCTGTTTACCGACGCAAATTACCGAGTGACGTCCCTCGGTAACAAGGCTTCCCCGAAGGAAGTCCATCGGTAAGTGGTACGTAGGTAAATCTTTCCTCGATAAAAGCGACTGACAGAATCCCTCAGTAATTACCGTGGACCTCATCGGAAAGCCATCGGTACTTTTCTGACACTATTTGGTCAAATAATTTTGCTTACCGATGGATATCCTTCGGTATATTATAAAATAATATAATATCAATATTGATGACTGTCCGTCGGTAAATTAAAAATAATAATTTATTATTACTGATAGATACCATCGGTATATTTAGAAATTTAATTTATTAATTTAAAAATTAAAAATATGAATAAATTCATTTTCCGATGGATATCCGTCGGTATGTTCAACAAAATTTGAAAATTTGTTTTAAGTCTACCGGCGGACTCCCTTGGTAAGTATGAATTCTGGATTAACAAATAAACAATTTTTCCGACAGACTCTGTCGGTAAGTCTCTCGGTACATCTGGTATATTTTTGACAAGCAGTGCTTATTTTTTGTTGCACCACCTGCCAGCCAGAATATTACAATAGAAACAGAAATACAACCATAATAAAATACAAATTAATAACAATAAAACTTTATAAACTATCCAAACATCCAAATTATCTCATCAAATATCAAAACTATCCAACCAAACTTCAAAATGTAATATTCAAAGTAAACATCCAACTAAACAACAATCCAACTAAACATAAAATCACTCCTCATCTTCGGATTTCCCCTCATCTTCTTCATCATTTATATTGTTTCCATCACTTTCATCCTCTTCATAAATGTGACTTTTTGGCGGAGAGAGGGGCAAGCCGATTAAGTGATTCACTTGAGCCTTGAGGGACTCGATGTCATTCCTAAGTGTGGTCCTAATCTTCTCTTCATGCTTTCTTTTTTTTCATTTATCCGCATAGTTCCTAGAAAGTTGTTGAATCGTTCGCTACATCTCCTCAAGATCCTCACTTTGCACGGTGGCGGATGTCCCAATACCTTGTAATCCACAAAAGAGAAGTGGAAAAAAATTATCAAGTTACAAATTACTAATACATATCACAGATATAGTTTTCTATACAACATGAAAATATTATTTCCACAACTATGCACTTTATATAGTAAAACATTTGCTTCATATATGTTCTCAAATATTAGTGAAACGCAAGTAAGCTTTGCCAGTAGTAATATATAAAATTGTACTAGTATATTTCAAACTTTTCATGTTTCTTGAAGGAGGAAATATAAATTATATTACCAATCTGATTGCTTTAGCCACTTGGTTGGATTTTTTTGTTATACGGGTTCTGTCTCATTTCTTTGGCCACTTCTTAAAAAAATCTTTTTACAGGTCCAAAACTTGTGCTACTACTTCAAATGTCTAGTTTTATTCTCTATATGAACAATTTGCAATAGGGCAATACTCAAAAATACATTAGAATCTTTCCCTCTTCAATGCATACCCCTAAATAGTGTTTTTGGTTTATGGCCTTCCCTCAAAAGAAGAAACAGCCTTTTCTCTAAGCTTAATATGCTTGAAAATATACTGTTTTGTTCTCTTAAATTGCACCCAAAAAGACGGAAATAACAAAAAGTTTATACCTTGTAATCCACACTCGAGGCGATGATAGTTGCGCTCGGAGGAAAGGCGGTATGTTCTACCCTTATACACGTCTCTAACCACATTCAACCAAAAAATCTAGGTCCTGACTACTTTCACCATATCCAAATTATGATTGTAAATATTACCATCACTACCCTCAGTCTCTCCAAGACTAGTCCACACATAGTAATTATCCATAAAGCCCTTACTATATAGATCAGTCTTAACATCCTCTAGTTTCAGCCACTTTCTACACTTGCATTTCACACAAGGGCACCTAATCATCCCCATATTTTGGATAAATGACTTAGCATGATTAATATACTCATCAACACCTTGTACAAATTCATCTCTTAAACCCCGCCGATTAGGAAGATTCCTATCGTACATCATACGATGTTCCATCTACATATACAAACAATAAATTTATTATTCTTACTCATTTAATATTATAACAATTACAACCAGTGTTTTAAAAGGAGTTTTCGGGGCGAGCTTTGAGGCGAGGCGCACCAAAAATGCCCCGGGACGATGGTGTGGGGCGAAAGTCTCAAGGGGCGTACGTCCAGCAATTCGAGGCGTACGCCCGGGCATTCGGGGCGTATGCCCGGGCATTCGGGGCGTACACCCGGGTGTTTGAGATGAGTTTTTCAAACTAAAACAAAATTTGTTGAATTAGTCCTTCATATATGTCACGACCCAAAATCCCACCACAGGCGGCGTGATGACACCTAGTCTTGAAGCCATTTTTTTAAAAATTAAATAAGTAATCAAAACTAAATAGCAGAACAAATATGAATATACAACCTCCCAAGACTGGTAGTACTGAGTCACCTACTCTAAATGAGTCCATGGAATGATCACGAGGACCGAATATACAATACTGTTTGATTACAAATTAACAGTACAATGAAATAAAAAGACTCCAAGGGACTGCGACGGCCAAGCAGCTCTACCTTAAATCCTTACGATCCCGCTTTAACTTTGCTCTAGTCCGATATCTCCAATACCTGGCTCTGCATAAAAATGTGCAGAAGTGTAGTATGAGTACACCACGGTCGGTACACAGTAAGTATCAAGACTAACCTCAGTGGAGCAGAGACGAGGTACAGTCAAGACACTCACTAGTCTAATAACCTGTACAATGTAATATATAAAATAATAGAAAATAAATAACTATAAGGGCAACATAAAACAACTAGTGGTGTGCACAGTAAGACAATAAAATCACCATTAATATCGCTCAACAATTGATAAATACAATTACACCCAGTTAAATCATGTTCTTCAATTATAATTTCAAAATCAGTTACAATTACATAATTCTTACAAATAAAACTCTTTTTCAAATATAATTTCCTCAAATAAACGTCTTTCGAATATAAAATTCTTTCAATAAATCTCTTCAAATATAATTTCTTCATATAATTCATTTTGAATAAAACTCCTTTCAAATAAATATTTTGAATGTAATTCTTTCAATTGAAAAGTCACCATGTGACACCTCATTTCAAAATCATAAAAATACGGGTCTCGGCTTATTTTTATATTTTTCGTAAATACGGGTCTCAGCCCATTTTCATATTTCCACGGCACTTCGTGCCCATAATTAAATCATCTTATTTTTCCGACACCCCGTGCCCACTTTTCATATCACAGCTGCACGGACAGTTCACGTGCCAATTGTATTATCATTAAATCACAGCACCTCATGTCCACATTTCATATCATAATTGCACGGACAATTCACGTGCCAATATCTTCATTATTTACTCACAGCACCTCGTGCCCACATTTCATTTCATAATCCGCCTGGCAATAGCCACAGGCTCTCAATTTCAACATAAATCAGATTGTTATCAATTTACTAACAACAAGACAAATTGCACAAGGTATTAAAATAAACACAAGAAAATCACAACATCACATAAAAATCACCAACATCACAACTCCACGTGATCACATATCGTCCCTGACAATAGCCACCCTTATCGCTCCTATTACTACCCTTATCGCTACTATAGCCACCGTTATCGCTCCGCCCAGACAATATCAATATCTACCCTTATCGCTCCTATTGCCACCCTTATCGCTCCTATAGCCGCCCTTATCGCTCAGCCCAGACAATATTCCAAGAAGCACAACAACAGTGAAATGCCACCCTTATACCCACATAATATCAACGGTGAAATGCCACCCTTATCTCCTAAAAATAATAACTCACACAACACAACAATTTATACGGTAAATTATCACGGCAACATAATAAAATCAATTCACATTACAGTTTGCCCAATGGCCACAACCTAAGTTCCACAGATCCAACCAAATCAATTAATTTCATAACAAATAGCCGAATACTTCACACAATGTGTATAACACCACAAAAATAATCAACAGAGATAGAAATTATTCATCATAAAGCAAAGCCTTCATTAATCTAAATTTAAGTAATTATATTAGTACATCTTCTTAAGCTTGCTTAATTAATTATTTGCATAGAGAAAATTCATAATGAAAATTAAATTCCAAGAATATTAACCATCGAACTCACGAAATTCACATAAATGTACAAGTAATAATTATATCAAATTGTCGTATAAAACCAAATTCAATAAATGTGATTTGAGGCATGGCAAATAGATAATTAAATATATACCAATAATTATCCAATTTACTACACAATATTCCCAAGATTTTAACTCAATAAATTTGCACATATAAACCCGAGTATGTACTTGTCACCTCGCGTACTCGGCTTTTCACATATCACAAATGGCACATAAGACTCGATGCCTAAGGAGTAATTCCCCCACTCGAGGTTAAGCAAGACAATTACCTTTTTGAAGTTGGCTGATATTCCAAAATAGCCTTCTTGCTTGAATTGACTTTCAGACAACTCAAATCTATCCAAATTAATTGTACAACTTTATTAACATTCATCGAAAATAATTCCGGATAATAATACGTCGACTTGAAATTTTATTCCAAAAAGTCAACAAAAGTCAACACGGGGCTTGCCCCTCGGAACCTGGCATAATTTTCATGAAATCCGAACGCCCATTCCGATACGACTTCAACCATACCAAGTTTAACGAATTCTAATAACAACTCGACCTCCGAATCTTAAATTTTTTTTTTGGAAGATTTTACAAAAATCTTGATTTTCATCCATTTAATTTCGAATTAAATGATGGATTCAAAGGCATAATCATGAAAATTAATCAAAACTGGATAAAAATCACTTACCCCAAACACCCACGATCTCTTTAAAAATCGCCTTCTACCGAGCTCCCAATTTGATTTTGTGTTATGAACTCAAACCCCCGTTTTTGGGACTTTTAGTTCTGCCCAGATAGGCCTTCTTCGCGTTCGCGACCTCTGTCTCGCGTTCGCGAAGGCCAAAAACTCAGCTGCCTCAAATTCTTCTTCGCGATCGCGTTACCAGCGTCGCGTTCGTGATGGCCTGTCCATGCATAGCATCACGTTCGCGTTCAAGATCTCGCGTTCGCGATGCCCTCAAGTCCTACTGCTTCACGTTCGCAAAGGCTAATGACTCTAATCCCAGCCCCCTCCTTCCTTCTACGCGTTCGCGACTGGCCCCTCGCGTTCGCTTAAGTTCTTCAGACATACCTTCTCGTTTGCGAGCCCTCCTTCGCGTTTGCGAGCCCTCCTTCGCGTTCGCGAAGGCCAAATCCCAGCATCCTCAAAATTCCTCTTCGCGAACGCGAGACACTCTTCACGTTCGCGAAGGAGGAAACCAGATACCAGATACAGCAGTTCCGAAACAGGCCGAAATGACCCGAAACTACCCGAAACACACCCAGGCCCCCGGAACCCCATTCGATCATACCAACCATTCCCATAACATAACATAAACTTGCTCGAGACCTCAAATCACATCAAACAATATTGAAATCATGAATCGCACCCCAATTCAAACTTAATGAACTTTGAAACTTCAACTTCTACAATCGGTGTCGAAACCTATCAAATCACGTTCGATTGTCCTCAAATTTTGCACACAAGTCATAATTGGCATTATGGACCTACTCCAACGTCCGGAATCGAATTCCGATCCCGATATCAAAAAGTCCACTTCCGGTCCAAATATCAAAAAGTTCGACTTTCGCCATTTCATGCCTAAATAAGCTACAGACCTCAGATTCACAGTCCGGACACGCTTCTAAGTCCAAAATTATCCAACGGAGCTAACGGAACTGATGGAACTCCATTCCATAGTCGTTTTCACATAGTTCCGACTACGATCAAAATCCTAAGACGTAAGCTTCCGTTTTAGGGACTAAGTGTCCCAAATCACTCTGAATCATCCGATAACTGAATTCAACCACGCACGCAAGTCAATACCCATAATACGAAGCTGTACAAGGCCTTATGCCGCCAAACGGGACTTAAATTCTTAAAACGACCGACCGAGTCGTTACAATATAATAAACAAGTTTTCAAAATTTTGCTTGGTAATTACTCAAAAGTTTTAAAAAGGAACTGAAATGTATTAAATTTAAAAGCCAAGACCTTTTTTATTAATTGACGCCCCAATTCATGGTCTTTTCCAATTCTTTATCTTGTCCGCTAGTCTGCTAATATCTCCCAAAAGCAACGAATATTTAATTTATTTTTTACAAATATAAAGAGAACTCCATTCTCCTTCATAGCAGCCAGTTTAAAGTTCAAATTGAAGGTTAGTCATCCTTTTTGTTCCTCTATGTAGAAAACTTTATTCTTTTCGACTCAAGCTACTTGAGCTTCTAAGTATCGTATAATAGATTGTTTTGACTAATTTTTTGTGGGGATGAAGCACATCTATATATATATATATATATATATATATATATATATATATATATATATATATATATATATATATATATATATATATATATATATATATATAT
>AWOL01S0061764.1:144445-165943 GCA_000715115.1 Nicotiana otophora
TCTATATATATATATATATATATATATATATATATAGTGTTTTGACTAGTTTTTCACATATTTATAACTTTTTTATTTTTATGCAATTTTACATGTTTATAAATATTTACTGTAATTATATTATTTTATACAATATTAAAAATTAAATACCTATGGGGCTTACACCCTGTGCCTCGAAGCTTACGCTTCGAGGAGGCATATGTAAAACGCCTCGCTTTACGCCCACGCCTTTTAAAACACTGATTACAACACAAATCATGTCCAAGAATTATATCAATAGCGTAGGCCATTTGATTTTCTAAAAACCCCATGTGCATTTAAATAAATCTTCTCTCTTATTTACTTTCTACGAAATAACGCAAGGAAATCCACACAGTCATACATATCTTCAACAGAAAATGTCCACTGAAAAAAGTAAAAGGCTTTTACTGTAGAATCTTTTCTTCATTATGTAATATATGACTACTTTTTTCAGTCAATGAGAGGTGCATCATATGAATGATTAATAAGTGTATCAGTGGAGAGGGAGTGAGAGTAAGAGAGAATAATTGGGTACCACAAATAATGTTAGATCACTACCGCCAGTTATATTCCACACAATTCCAGTAGCCCTCTCTATGCCAATGTCCAGTAAAGGAGATTGAATGGCGTTCAATGCTGCATCTCTGGCTCTGGTCTTTCCTGTAACGTCAACGAATAGTATTATTTCTCTTCTTGACTAGTTAGTACCAGCAACAACAGATCAATCCATATCAAAAACATACCTTGCTAGCAGAAATAACCTCACTAGTAAATACAACTATATGGGAGATACAGAAAATGCGTATAGCTTCAACTTTCCGCAAGAGGAAAAGCCAGAAGTAAGAAAGTTTCCAGCAAGAAATGGACCATCAATCACTATTATTAGCAAGCTATGCTTAAAAAACAAACGGAAAGAAAGCTTAAATCTGCACCAAATAGCATCCAATAATAGGAGGAAACTCATATAAACATGTCAGATGTGTTCAGTTCCAATAACTTTTATTTTTCCGTTTTACCTAATGGGAACATCACTAGATGAAAATATAAAATTAGGACAAAAATCCAAAATGCAACCATTGAAAGAAGCAGCAACAACCTAAACAAAATTGGGATGAAAATCTAAAAGAAACAGCAACAATCGAAACGAAATTGGGAGATAAAGAAAAATTACCTATCCCTCGGGCTGGTCGTCGTTAGGGAGTGGAGGAAGAGAGAGACGATGGCTGGCCGGAAGGAGGAAGAGAGAGACGATGGCTGGTCGGAAGGAGGAACAGAGAGACGACGACTGAGGGATGGTCGCCGTTAGAGGGAGGAGAAGAGAAAGAAGAGGGAAAAAGAAAAATTGACTAAGGTTAGGGTTTCTTTATTGTATTTCTGCTAATTGTCGTGCAGGTTTTATTCAAGCTAATATATCAATTACTTATAAGTATTATTATATAAAATATCAAATTGACATTTAATTAAATTCTAACTAACAAATTACTATGAATCAATGAAAATCAAACTAGTAGTTTACAAAAACCTAACATATAATTGTATAATATAATTCTTCTTAGTGTAATATTTCACAAAAATTCATTAATATAATTCTCAAATTTAGTTTGTGTAATTTTCAATGAATTAGCTAATTAATTATTAATATTAATTAACGATGCCACTAATATATTTATACTTACTTTAGTTATCAATGTAAAATAATTCAATAATCACTAAGATTTATCATTCATAAACTTCTACTTATTGTATAATTAACAATGTATAGGCTAGTAAATCAATAACATTACTTAAGGATATATCCTTAGTACGTACACTTCTACTTAGTATAATTATCAATATCTATAAGCTAATTGTAACTATTATGCTTACTTAATGTAATTATCAATGAATTGCGTAATAAAATTATTAATATTAATTAACGATACTGCTAATATATTTTTACTTACTTTAGTTGTCAATTTAAGATAATTAAACAATCACCAACATTTGTCACGTATACCATTAATAAACTTCTACCTAGTGTGTAACATTACTTAAGGATATATTCGTAGTATACTTCTACTTAGTGTAATTATCAATCTATAAGCTAATTATAACTATTACACTTCTACTTAGGGTAATTATCAATATATAGGCTAATCATTTATTAACATTACTTAACGACACCACTAATAATCCTCTACTTACTTTAATTATAAAACTAAAGATAAACAATCACAAACATTTCTCACAAATAGCATTAATACACTTCCATTTAATGTATAATTATCAATGTATAGGCTAATCATCACTAACGTTACTTATATAAGGATGTCACTAGTTCACTAATATTTAGTGCTATTATCAATGTATATAGGCAAATCAATCACCAACATTACTTACAGATATATTATTAATACACTTATACTTCGTGTAATTATCAATCTACAAGCTAAATACAACTAATACACTTTTGCTTAGTATATTATCAATATGTATGATAATCAATTGTTAATGTTACTTAAGGACACCGTTAATACACTTCTACTTACAGTAATTATCAATTTATAAGATAAATTATCACTAACATTTCTTACGGAAACGACTAATACACTTCTTCTTAGTGTGTAATTATTAATGTATAGGTTAATCAATGTAGTTAATGATACTACAAATTAACTTTTACTTTGTGTAATTATAAATTACTAAGCTAATTACCACTAATATATTTTTTAAGTAGTGTAATTACCATGAATACAATTCCACTTCATGTAAATTTCAATAAATAGGCTATTCAACCGCTAAGATAATTAAGTAAATACTTACCGAGGTACTTACCGACAGCCTCCCTCGCTATTGTGTAATAGAAAATACAAAATAATTATGTATAAGATTATATATTTAAATTACCGACGGAAGTCCATCGGTACCGTAAGAACAAAATTCAAAATATTATATAAATGCAATAGCGATTGAGTACGTCGATAACTTTATTTTTTTTATTTATTTTTTTTAAATGCACCAAGAGACACCTTCGGTACCTAAAAGAATAATTCAAAAATATAAATAGAAAATGTTGCGAGAGAGTCTGTCGGTAAATTACCGACGGAGTGCATCGGTACAACCAATTAAATTTTGACCGGTCAAAGTATCATTATTTACCAAGAGTTGTCCGTCGGTTATTTTTTAGAAAAATTAGAAATTAAAAAGTTCAAAAGTACCGAGGGACTCTGACGGAAAGTCCCTCGGAATAGCGACGGAAAAAAGTCTGTTGGTACTGCTGCGTCGGTAAACATGTATTGTTTAGTACTGGAAGATGCATTTTGGAGGGAGCCAAATGATGACATTGGTTCCTTAAGTGGATTAGTTGATATTGACGTTAGATGGTCAAGAGATGATGTACCCGTTGATGTCGTTGATATTCCATCTAATATATAACATTCACATGATATAATTATAGAAACATCGAAAGAGGAGGATGAGTTTGATGATACTGATTGGGACGGGATGGAATCAGATGATTAAAGAAAACTTCTGAAATGCTTTTAAATATATTATGTTTTGAGTGAGTTATGATATTTTTTATGAATATTTTATAATTACTCTTGTTTATATCTTTTTAATAATATTTTATTTGTTTTTCCTTCAGCATTTTACTGACATGCTTCAATTTTGCAGGATTTGGGATCTTGTGATATTTTTACAGTTATTGATGAAGTTAATATACGTCTTACTAAGTAATTGTTGATTACAACCATTCGAAGCTTGAATTGATAGAGAATTGAGGTACTGATAATACTTTCTCTTAACGAGTAAAACTATAGAATAAGTTTTATAACACTTGTCATGTTAAATTCTTGTCGTTCTTTTACTTTCTGTTGATACATTACGTCTTTCTTTTTTTTGTATATCAAAAACTTGCCAATGATTTACTTAGCCATTTGATATTGCCTTGAAAATATGAAATTCTTGCTGAAATGAAGTAGCAGAATTTGTAGTGATTTTTGTACCATTTTGCTGAAAATATGAGGCAGCATTTACTTTCTGGAAATTTACTTTCTATTTAGTATAGTTATGTAAATGTTTATATATTTGGTCTTCCTGTTAAAGCTTTACTAACCTATATTTTACTCATTTTTTGAACTTAACAGGAATTTAAATAGTCATGAATCAGGAAGCGCACTCAAGTAAAAATAAAAAATTTAAAAACTGCATTGTGGCCGGATAACTTGCATCTTTGCGAAACCAAAAGGTTTCGTCGTTGAAAACAAAAATAATTGTTCAAGGTTCAAGGTCAAATGACAAGCATCAGCTAAATCTAGTTGACAAACAGCTTCCACAATTAGGAGCTCAAGTGCAAGAACAGTTGTTGCAACTGCCTATGCGTTCTACTTCTCCTCCAACACAAACAGTACATGAGGAAGCACAACAACTGCCACCACACTCTACCTCTCTTGCATCACAAGCAGTGCGTGAAAATTTGCAGCAACTGCCAGTGGATTCTACCACTTGTACTTCACAAACGATACAAAAACAATTTGAGGATTCTACCAATCATGAAACAAACGAACAATCTGAGGAACAAGGCAAGAATATAAAGATTTCAATCGACAAATCAACTAACAATAGTGACTTTTGGTGATTATCTTTGCTTTATATTATTGCAGGTCCTTCTGCCGAAAAAAGAAAAAGAGGCAAAACTCAGATGCCAGGCGTGCATGGAAGGAAAGAACGTAAACAAGTTGTGTTAAATGAGACGAATCAACCCATAGGTCCTACTGACGAAGCTGTAAAAGAGTTGGGTAGCTTCCTCGGCACATTGGCAAGGAGTGCGATATTTTGTCCTCTTAATGTGTTTAATTGGAGGAAACTTGAAACAAAAGAAGATATGTGGAAATACATCAAGGTTTGAAGTTTGCAATATTCAATAGGCGTGGATGATATTTCATATTTTTTACACTAACCTAACTGCACTAAATTTGTAGGAAAAATATGATATTCCTGAAGCTACGAAAGTATGGGTTCTTGAATCAATCCAGAATGCTTGGAGAAAGTATAAGAATAAGTTAATGGAAGAACATTTTAAACCCTATGAAAATGACGAGCTTCGAATGGAGAAAAGGCCGATTGATGTTCCGATAGGGAACTTCATAAATATTGGAATTCTGATTCCTACAAGATAAAACTGAATATCTTTCGATGATTTGCTAAAAATGTCTGATTTTCATTTAGTTATAAATCATCTTGTTAGGTAAAATCTATTTGACTTTGCAATAATAAAAGTATTCTTCATGTTTATTTTTATATGAGTGCTGCTGAATGTTAGTTAACAATGCTACACTTAAAGTGCCAGCACTAGATAAAGGCTTTCCATGCTACAATTTGATTCATTATCAATCTGTTTGTCACAACAGTGTTCGCAAAGTCATTTTATGGTAGTGAAATATCCAATAGCATTGGCCTAGAAAATGCAGGTCAATAACTTCAGGAAAAGTATGGTGGAGTGTTCCCCATCCTTTATATTTGGACTATTGGATTGTTGTCTGTTCAAATCCCTTTTGCCCTGATCCCCCTTCTTAGTCTTGTTCAAATCCCTAAAGGTATGTTCTTTTCTTCAAAAGTTTTGCTCAAGTGAACTGCTTTTACAGGTCAGCATTAGATCTATTTCTTATTCTTTTTGCCTTGAATTTGGAGTTTATCCACAAAAATGTGAAACATCATTTCATAAAAGTCATCATTTTTATAACACGTGGGGATCAATAACTTATACCATACCCACTTTTAGAATACTAACCCTTGAAGGGTAATAACTTTATTTATCTTCTTTTGTATGTGGAGCAAATGAAGAAAACGGATATGGAGACAGTGAAGATCTAGACCTTACTTAAAAAATTTTGAATTGTTGTAGATGTTTAGGAATCTTTTGTTATCAACATTTGAAACTTACTCTAACTCTTGAAGTCTTGAACTTTAAAACTTATGCGCTTGGGTTATTTAGAACACTTTGCTTTTATGGATATTATTAGCTTATTGGACAGTATAAATTATGAATATTTTTATTTTTTGATTTATATAAATTTCAATTTATTAAAAAATATTTATGCATGTGAATATTTATTTAAAGCGCCAGGGCTATATTATTGTGTCAATTAAACTGTTACAATAGCCTACTAGAACTATTGCAATAAGATACCAGTACAATTTCTATAGAAAATGTAAACCGTTCCAACAGGTCCTGCAAATCATTCTAAAATCGAACGATAAACAGTTGCATTAGGATGTTCAAACCATTGCAATAGAAAATAAAACTCTTATGATAGCATGATAAAACTGTTTGAATATCTCTTAGTCGTCGTGGCAATAGCTTACAGAACCGTTGTAGTAAATTATATGGTAACGGTTTTCAACCGTTGCAGTAAATAATATGGTAACAGTTTTAAACCGTTGCATTAAATATATGGCAACGGTTTTCAACCGTTGCAGTAGAAAAGAATACTCGTTGCTTCAGACAGAGCAAGAACCGTTGCGATAACTAGTACTATAACAGCGATATGGTAAAACGTTCCTCTAGCTCTATTGGCACGCGGCCTGGTGGAACGGTTGTTGTACCGTTCTAATAAATCTATGGCAATGGTTTCCATATCTTTGGCAACGGTCAGAACCGTTGCCATAGGCCTATTTACCAGTAGTGCCATGCGGCGCGCCTGTGCAAGTTTTACAGAGTTATTGTCCCAGTTCGCACAGGATAAGGTGTTTTCGTCTGGGTCCGACCATACTTAGTATAAATACATGTAAAAATATTATTTTATAGCTTTTTGATATATCTTAGACCTAAGTAAGCCAAGGAAGAGAGGGAGAAGCTAAAGCTCAAGGATTTCATCATTCAATCCTCACTCAAGACAAGGGTTTGGATTGTTTTATGTTTTCCTTTAAACATTATTATGATGAATTACTTCGTATCCATGGAGTAGTTCTCTTTAGGGTTGATGGATTTGGTGTCTTGATACTTATTTGTAGATAGTTAACTCTAGTTTTTATATATGAATCATTTTGGATGTTTTAACTGTTGCATCTAAATTCACTTGTTTGTGTAATCGAGAGAGGCATAACTTGTGATATGGTTGCATTATATTTTATTGGTTGAAGTCATTAATTCTTCTTAGTAATCGGAAGAGGCTAGTTGAATTGTTGATTACACTTAGTGTCACGACCCGAAATTTTCACCGCCAGGACCGTGATGGCGCCTAACATTTCACTTGCTAGGCAAAGTAACGATAGAGATTATTAAGCCAAATTCTTATACATTTCAATAATTAACAGTAAATAAGCTATAACGAGTTAACATGAAAGCGTAAGTTCATAACAGCCTCAATATATATTCCACTACCCGGATCTAGAGTTACAATTTATGAACTTCTAAGATTTCACTACAAGTAAATATCTGAAGGAAATAAAACTGTTTTCGATACAAATGAAACAGTAAATGAAATGCATATAAGGGGACGCCAGGGCCTGCGGACGTCAACCGGACTACCTTGGGTCTCCAACAGATCAAGCCAGCAGCTAGACTTAGGGTCAACTTGGTCCGATACCAAACTCTACATAGAAAGTGCAGAGTGCAGTATCAATACAACCGACCCCATGTACTGGTAAGTATCGAGTCTAACCTCGGCGAAGTAGTGACGAGGCTAGGACAAGACACCTACAAATAAACCTGTGCAATATATATCAATATATACAACAATAACAACAACTAAAGAAGCAAGGCAAGAAATATTGGGAATGGGGCATGCTGAGGGGATTACATGGCAAGGAATCACAACTGGAATGAGAACATGATCAATCGATATATCTTTAACAGAAAGAAACAAGTAAACACAGTAAAGGAAAGTGCACAGCATCTGTCACGGCCCCAAAACCTAACGTACGATGATGGCGCCAATCAGTGGTACTAGGCAAGCCGACCTTCCCAAAAATACTTCCAAACTAAATTTAAAAGTAAAGTAAAGCTTTCCATATCAGGAATTTTTCATAAAATCAAAGTTAAACTAAAATTTGGAACAAAGAGCGGAAAACGAGCCCCAAACATCGGGGTATCACCAAGTCATGAGCGTCTAAGTATTTAAAACTATTACAGCCAATGTCTAAATATCAGTACAAAATGGGAAGAAATGTGGAAGGAGTAACAAGGTCCTGCGGATGCTAGCAGCTTCCTTGCAGTCTCCGAAACTCAAACAGGCCTGGACTCAACAATCTCCGTGCTTAGACACACCTGGATCTGTACATGTAGTGCAGGGTGTAGTATGAGTACAACTCAGCAAGTAACAGAAATAAATAAGGAATTGAGAAGTAGTGACGAGCTATACAAAACAATTCAGTTGATAATTCTCACAGTTAATAGTAAACATGAGTAAATGATCAGTTGCATAATTACCAATTCCAGCCAGACAATTATTAGCTAAATGGAGCAACAAAGTGAAATAGATGAAACCTCACAAACACTGTTACTCAAACCCTCAATAACTTGACACTCAACTCTCAGCCCTCAATGCACACGGTAAATAGGTACCCGCACTCACTGGGGGTGTTCAGACTCCGGAGGGGCTCCTACAGCCCAAGCACTATAATCCGCCCGGACAACTTACGTGCTACACGGACAACTCACGTGCTATAGTATCAATATCTGGATCCACACGGACAACTCACGTGCTATAGTATCAATATCTGGATCCACACGGACAACTCACGTGCTGCACGGATAACTCATGTGGTATAGTATAATATCTGGATCCGCACGGATAACTCACGTACTGTACGGACAACTCACGTGCTATAGCATAATATCTCACAAACAGGCCCTCGGCCTTATTCAGTCATGAACCTCTCTAGTCTCATAGCTCTCAATAAAGAATGGGAAAATAGCCCAAATCAAAGTGTTACAATATTTCATACGGGAAAATAACAGAGACTGAGGTAAACATGTACAAGAATCACTATGACTGAATATAACTACCATGAGCAGGAATATAGCCTAAGCATGATTTCTAACATGAAAGGCAGTCAATTTCTAGTAGATAAGAATTCATATAAACACAAATAAAGGCTATTAGACTTCACAGTCTCCCGGGACGGACCAAGTCTCAATCCTTCACGGCTTACACCCACATGCCCATCACCTAGCATGGGTGCCACCTCCAAACAGTCACATTATACCAAACTCCGGGTTTCATACCCTCGAGACTAGATTTAAAACTGTTACTTACCTCAACAGTGTAGAACTCCTACTCCGGAATGCTCTTTCCTCTCGAACCAGCCTCCAAATGACCCGAATCTAGCCACGAGCAATAAAATACGATCAATATGAGCTAAATGAATGAATCCCACAAGGAAAATACCAACTTATATGCCAAGTCCCGAAATTCACTCAAACTCGGCCCTCGGGCCCATGTCTCGAAATTCGACAAAAGTTACAAACCCCAAAAGACCATTCACTCACGAGTCTACCCATACTAAATTTATCAAAATCCGACATCATTTGGTCCCTCAAATCCTCAAATTACACTCTCCAAAATCCCAAGCCCTAACCCCCTATTTTCACTCCTAAATCCCACTAATTAGATGAGAAAACAACGGGAAAACACCATAGCTAGAAGTATTAGAGTCGAGCAACTTACCTCTGTGAAAACCCTTGAATCCCCTTCAAAATTCACTCCAAAAGCTCCAAGGCCCGACTTGAAAATGGTGGAAATGAACAGAAATTTACGAAGTTTTCTATCTATAGGTTCTGCCCAGGTTTTTCGCACCTGTGGCTCAAAATGCGCACCTGCGGAGCCGCTTTTGTGCACAAATATCCGCATCTGCGAAAAATTACTTAAGTGCCCATCTCCACACCTACGTTCCCTATCCGCTTCTACGACCTCGCAGGTGCGGGAAAGACCTCGCACCTGTGGCCACTGCCAGTCCTCCTCACTTTCGCATCTGCGACTAAGCCTCGCATCTGTGGGCTCGCAGATGCGACCAATCTTACGCACCTGCAGTTCCAGCCCAGGTCCTCTATGCCTGCATATGCGGCTCACCAAGCACACCAGCAACCTCGCACCCGCGGCTCCCCCTTCGCAGGTGCGGAAAAACACCAGCAGAAACAGTTCAGCTGCATTTCCAAATTCCAAACCTCCCATTAGCCATCCGGAATCACCCCGAGCCCCTCGGGAGCTCAACCAAACATACCAACAAGTCATATATCAACATACGAACTTAGTCGAGCCTTCGAATCACTCAAAACAAAATCAAAACACCAAATTACCGTTGGATTCAAGCCTAAGAACTTCTAAACTTCCAAATTCTGCAAATGACGCTGAAACCTACCAAACCACATCCGAATGACCTCAAAATTTACACACACATCAAAAATGACACCGCAAACCTACTCCAACTTCCGAAAATCCATTCCAACCCCGATATCAAATTTTCCATAGCCGACCGAAATCGCCAAGTTTCTAACTTTCGCCAATTCAAGCCTAATTCCACTACGGACCTCCAAATCACATTCCAAACATGTCCTAAGTCCAAAATCACCTAACGAAGCTAATGGAACCATTAGAATTCAAACCCAAGACCATTTACATATAAATTAACATCCGGTTGACTTTTCCAACTTAAGGTTCTAAATAAGAGACTAAGTGCCTCAATTCACTCCGGAACCGAACCAACTAACCCGATATATCATAGTATAGCTGAAAAGCACAAAAAGAAGCAGAAATGGAGAAAACGGGGCTATAACTCTCGAAACGACCGGCCGAGTCGTTATATCCTCCCCCTCTTAAGCAAACGTTCGTCCTCGAATGGGTCTAGAAACATACCTGGAGTCTCAAATAGGCATGGATATCTGCTCTGCATCTCCCGCTCGGTCTCCCAGGTGGCCTCCTCCACAGGCTGACCTCCCCATTGCACCTTCACCGAAGCTATGTACTTTGCCCTAAACCTCCGAACATGCTGATCCAAAATGGCCACCAGCTCCACATCATAAGTCATATCAGCATCCAACTGAACCGTGCTTATGTCCAAAACATGGGACGGATCGCCAACATACTTCCGGAGCATGGAAACATGAAACACTGGACGCACGCTCGACAAGCTGGGTGGTAAGGCAAGCTTATAAGCCACCTCCCCTATCCTCTGAAGCACCTCAAAAGGCCCAATGAACCGAGGGCTTAACTTGCCCCTCTTCCCAACCATAAAAGACACATCACGGACCTTCCTGTCCGCGTAGCTCTTCTGCCTAGACTGCACTGTGCGAAGCCACTCCTGAATCAATATAACATTATCTAATGCATCCTGGACCAAGTCTGTACCCAAGAGCCTAGCCTCACCCGGCTCAAACCATCCTATCGGAGATCTACACCTCCTCCCATATAAAGCCTCGTACAGAGCCATCTGAATACTCGACTGGTAACTGTTGTTATATGCAAATTCCGCGAGCGGCAAGAACTGGTCTGATGAACCCCCAAAGTCAATAACACAAGCGTGCAACATGTCCTCCAATATCTGAATAGTGCGCTCGGACTGCCCATCCGTCTGAGGGTGAAACAATGTGCTCAACCCAACCTGAGTACCCAACTCTCACTGCACGACCCTCCAAAACTGCAATATAAACTGAGTACCTCTATCTGAAATGATGGAAACTGGAATACCATGCAGGAGAACAATCTCTCGGATATAGATCTCAGCCAACCGCTTTGAAGTGTAACTAGTTCCAACTGGAATAAAGTGCGCGGACTTGGTCAGTCGATCCACATCCACAAAAATAGCATCAAACTTCCTCGAAGTCCGTGGAAGCCTAACTACGAAGTCCATGGTGATTCGCTCCCACTTCCACTCTGGGATCTCTAACCTCTGAAGCAAGTCACCCGGTCTCTGATGCTCATACTTAACTTGCTGACAGTTGAGACACCGAGCCACAAACCCAACTATATCCTTATTCATCCGCCTCCACCAATAGTGCTGCCTCAAATCCTGGTACATCTTCGCGGCACCCGAACGGATGGAACACCGCGAGTTGTGGGACTCCTCAAGAATCAACTCCCTGAGCCCATCTATATTAGGCACACATATCTGGCCCTACATCCTCAACACGCCGTCATCACCAATGGTCACATCCCTAGCATCACCTCACTGAACCCTGTCCTGAAGAACGAGTAGGTGGGGGTCATCATAATGACGCTCCTTGATACGGTCATAAAGAGAAGACCTGGAGACCACACAAGCCAATACCCGACTCGGCTCCGAAATATCCAATCGGACAAGCTGGCCCATTAAGGCCTGAACATCCAATACCAAGGGTCTCTTTGCTACTGGAAATATGCTAAACTCCCCAAACTCTCCGCCCAGCGACTCAAAGCATCGTCCACCACATTGGCCTTCCCCGGATGGTACAAAATAGTGATATCGTAGTCCTTAAGAAGCTCCAACCATCTCCGTTGGCGCAAATTAAGATCCTTCTGCTTAAACAGATGCTGCAGACTCCGGTGATCAGTATAGATCTCACAATGAACCCCATACAAATAATGATGCCAAATCTTCAAGGCGTGAACAATGGCTGCTAACTCAATATCATGGACAAGATAGTTCTTCTCTTGGGTCTTCAACTGGCACAAGGCATATGCAATCAGCCTAACCTCCTGCATCAAAACACATCCAATACCTACCTTCGAGGCATCACAATACACGGTGTAAGAACCTGAAGCTGATGGCAACACTAACACTGGAGTTGTGGTCAAAGCAGTCTTGAGCTTCTGAAAGCTCTCCTCACACTCATCCAACCACCTGAATGGAGCACCCTTTTGGGTCAATTTGGTCAAGGGCGATGCAATATATGAAAATCCCTCCACAAAGCGAAGGTAATAACCCGCTAACCCAAGAAAGCTCTTAATCTCAGTGGCTGAGGACGGTCTAGGCCAACTCTACACCGCCTCTATCTTCTTCAGATCCACTTGAATATGCTCACTAGATAACACGTGCCCCAAGAATGCTACTAAACCGAGCCAAAACTCACACTTGGAGAACTTTGCATAAAGCTTCTCCTCCCTCAATCTCTACAATACAACCCTCAAATGCTGAGCATGCTCCTCCTGGCTATGAGAGTACACCATGATGTCATCAATGAATACAATAACGAATGAGTCCAAATACGGCTGGAATACACTGTTCATCAAATGCATGAACGCTGCTGGGGCATTGGTCAGCCCAAAAGACATCACCAAGAACTCATAATGGCCATAACGGGTCCTGAAAGCTGTCTTAAGAATATTCGAATCCCGAATATTCAGCTGGTGATTACCGGACCTCAAATCAATCTTGGAGAACACCCTCGCTCCTTGAAGTTGGTCAAATAAATCATCAATACGAGGCAAATGATACTTGTTCTTGACTGTGACCTTGTTCAACTGCCTGTAATCAATGCACATCCTCATGGATCCATCCTTCTTCTTTACAAATAGAACCGGTGCACCCCAAGGTGACACACTAGACCGAATAAACCCCTTATCAAGGAGTTCCTGAAGCTATTTTTTCAACTCCTTCAACTCCGCCAGTGCCATACGATACGGTGGAATAGAAATGAGCTGAGTGCCTGACACCAAATCAATACTGAAATCAATATCCCTGTCAGGAGGCATGCCCGGTAGGTCTCCAGGAAACACATTCGAAAAATCTTGTACCACCGAAACAAAATCAATGGTAGGAGTATCTGCACTAACATCTCTCACAAAAACCAAATAAGATAGGCAACCCTTCTCAACCATACGTTGAGCCTTCAAATATGAAATCACCCTACTAGGTACATAATCTATATAACCGCTCCACTCAACCTTCGGAAATCTTGGCATCGCAAATGTCATGGTCTTAGCGTGATAATCTAGAACAGCATGATATGGAGATAACCAATCCATACTCAATATCACATCAAAGTCAACCATACTAAGCAGCAAAAGGTTCACTCGGGTCTCCAGACCCTCAATAGTCACCACACACGACCGATATATGCGGTCCACAATAATAGTATCACCCACAGGAGTAGATACATGAACAGATGAAACTAAAGACTCACGGGGCATATCTAGAAAATGGGCAAAATACAAGGAAACATATGAATACATGTAACCAGGGTGAAATAATACAGAGGCATCTCTGTGACAAATTGAGATAATACCTTTAATCACAGCATCTGGTTTGGTAGGGAGGGCATAGAAACGGGCCTGACCACCCCCCGATCTGCCTCCCCCGCTCAGGCGACCCCTAACCGACTAGGCTCCACCCTTAGCTGGCTGAGCTCCACCCCTGGCCGGCTGGGCAGGTGGTGGAGGAACTGGTGCTGGTGCCATCGGTCGAGTACTCCATTGTGGAGTCCCGCCCAATAGCCTAGGGCAATCTCTCATAATGTGACCAAAATCTCCGCACTCAAAACTGTTGCTCCTGATGCCCAAAAGAACTACCCGGGAATATCTGAGCGAATGGTGCATGATGAGAACTCTGCATTGGTAGTGCAGTGAATGATGCCTGGCCCTGCTGATGACTGTGAGAACCATGGCCAGATGATGCACCACGCTGAAATGGCTGAGTTGTCTGAGCCTGTCTGAAATGACAACCTCTACCGTGCTGGAACTGACCCCCAGAACGAGCACCGCTAAATCCACCCTGACCACGAGGTCTCTTGGCCTCCCTCTCAACCCTCTCCTGAACGTGAACCATCTCAATCTGTCAAGCAATGTCGACAACCTCATCAAAGGTAGCACCAGACACCCTCTCTCTGTTTATAAACAACCGTAGCTGAAAAGGGAGACCATCTATAAACCTCATAATTCTCTCCCTGTCTGTGGGAACCAACCAGATAGCATGATGGGCTAACTTTGAGAATCGCATCTCATACTGCGGCATATCGCCCTGGCGAAGCTGCTCAAACTGTCTGCGCTGCTCCTCTCTACGAGACTGAGGCATGAACTTCTCCAAACAAACCACGGAGAACTGCTGCCAAGTAAGGGGTACTGCGCCAATAGGCCTACGCCTCTCGTAAGTCTCCCACCATCTGAGTGCAGCCCCAAAAAATTAAAAAGTAGTGAATGAGACCCTACAAATCTCCAAAATACCAGCTGTAAGGAGTATCCACTGATACCTGTCCAAGAAGTCATGGGCATCCTCTCTCTCTGTGCCACTGAACGGTGGAGGTTGGAGTCTCCCAAACCACTCCAACCTACGCTGATCATCGTCAGGCATTGCAGGAACCACAGAATCCAGAGCAGCTGCAACTGGCTGGGCTGGTGGTGCCCCCGGTGTCTGGAGTCCCTGAACAACTTGCTCAGGTGTGCGGGTGGCGGGAGTTTGAGTGCCTCATCCGTCCTGAGAAGTAGCTGCGACCGTCGAAATAGAGACCTCGTGAGCAAGGCCAGTACACACTATCAGAATCTGAGCTAAGTCCTCCTGGAGGCCAGGAATCACAATAGGCACAGGTGGTGCCTGAGCTGGTCGCACTGAAACATCAACCACGGGGACCTGGTCCTGATCTGGAGCAACTGGGGGATCTGCAGGTACCGCCCCGACTACTGTGTGGGCTGCACATCTGCCCCTACCATGACCTCTACCGCAGGCTCGGCCTCTCGCAGCCCTGGCTGGTGGTACTGGTGGCTAGCCCTCCTGACCGGTAGAACGAGTCCTCACCATCTGTGAAAGAATGAAACAACATGTGTTTAATTACCAGAATAAACAGATTCGCACGACAAGAATCCAAGAATGTGAAATTTTCCTAAGGGTTCTACAGCCTCTCGAAGATAAGTACAGACGTCTCCATACCGATCCGCAAGACTCTTCTAACCCGCTCATGACTCATGAGACCTATGTAACCTAGGCTCTGATACCAACTTGTCACGACCCCAGAACCTAACGTGTCGTGATGGCGCCTATCGGTGGTACTAGGCAAGCCGACCTTCCCAAACATACTTCCTAACTAAATATAAAAGTAAAGTAAAACTTTCCATATTAGGAATTCTTAATAAAATCAAAGTTAAACTCAAATTTGGAACAAAGTGCGGAAAACGAGCCCCAAATATCGGGGTTCACCAAGTCATGAGCGTCTAAGTATTTAAAACTATTACAGCCAATGTCTAAATATCAGTACGAAACGGGAAGAAATGTGGAAGGAGTAACAAGGTCCTGCGGATGCTGGCAGCTACTTTGCAGTCTCCGAAACTCAAACACGCCTGGACTCAACAATCTCCGTGCTCAGACACACCTGGATCTGCACATGTAGTGCAGGGTGTAGTATGAGTACAACCAACTCAGCAAGTAACAGAAATAAATAAGGAATTGAGAAGTAGTGACGAGCTATATAGAACAATTCAGTTGATAATTCTCACAGTTAAGAGTAAACATGAGTAAAAGATCAGTTGCATAATTACCAATTCCAGCCAGACAATTATTAGCTAAATGCAGCAACAAAGTGAAATAGATGAAACCTCACAGACACTATCACTCAAACCCTCAATAACTCGACACTCAACTCTCAGCCCCCAATGCACACGCGCAATAGGTACCTGCGGTCAATGGGGGTGTTCAGACTCCGGAGGGGCTCCTACAGCCCAAGCGCTATAATTCGCACGGACAACTCACATGCTGCACGGACAACTCACGTGCTATAGTATCAATATCTGGATCCGCACGGATAACTTACGTGCTGCACGGACAACTCACGTGCTATAGTATCAATATCTGGATCCGCACGGACAACTCACGTGCTGCACGGACAACTCATGTGCTATAGTATAATATCTGGATCTGCACGGATAACTCACGTGCTGTACGGACAACTCACGTGCTATAGCATAATATCTCACAAACAGGCCCTCGGCCTTATTCAGTCATGAACCTCTCTAGTCTCATAGCTCTCAATAAAGAATGGGAAAACAGCCCAAATCAAAGTGTTATAGTATATCATACGGGAAAATAACAAAGACTGAGGTAAACATGTACAAGAATCACTATGGCTGAATATAACTACCATGAGAAGGAATATAGCCTAAGCATGATTTCTAACATGAAAGGCAGTCAATTTCTGGTAGACAGGAATTTATATAAACACCAATAAAGGCTATTAGACTTCACAGTCTCCCGGGACGGAACAAGTCTCAATCCCTCACGGCGTACACCCACATGCCCATCACCTAGCATAGGTGCCACCTCCAAACAGTCACATTATACTAAACTCCGGGTTTCATACCCTCAAGACTAGATTTAAAACTGTTACTTACCTCAACAGTGTAGAACTCCTACTTCGGAATGCTCTTTCCTCTCAAACCAGCCTCCAAATGACCCGAATCTAGCCACGAGCAATACAATACGATCAATATGAGCTAAAGGAATGAATCCCACAAGGAAAATACCAATTTATAGGCCAAATCCCGAAATTCACTCAAACCCGGCCCCCGGGCCTACGTCTCGAAATCCGACAAAAGTCACAAAACCCCGAAAGCCCATTCACTCACGAGTCTACCCATACTAAATTTATCAAAATCCGAAATCATTTGGTCCCTTGAATCCTCAAATTACACTCTCCAAAATCCCAAGCCCTAACCCCCTATTTTCACTCCTAAATCCCACTAATTACATGAGAAAACAACGGGAAAACACCATAGCTAGGAGTAGTAGAGCTCAAGCAACTTACCTCTCTGAAAACCCTTGAATCCCCTTCAAAATTCACACCAAAAGCTCCAAGGTCCGACTTGAAAATGGTGGAAATGAACAAAAATTCGCGAAGTCTTCTATCTATAGGTTTTGCCTAGGTTTTTCGCACATGCGGCTCAAAATGCACACTTGTGGAGTCGCGTTTGCACACTAATCTCTGCATCTGCGGAAAATCACTTAAGTGCCCATCTCCGCACCTGCACTACCTATCCGCTTCTACGACCTCACAGTGTCACGACCCAAACTAACCCTGTCGCGATGGCGCCTATCGTGGAACTAGGCAAGCCGACTCATTTTCCAAAAACAACAAACCGATATTTTTATTTCAAACATAATCTCAAGGCTATTTAACATAAAAACCTTCATCAAGGAGTACAAATCAAAACAAAAGTGCTGAAAGAAAAGTCCGACATCGGAGTGTCACTAGTCATGAGCATCTACTATAATTTCTTTGATAATATTGAGACTAACATAGTCTAGAAAATATCTAAATACAACTAAAGGAAGATAAGAGGGAGAATAGCAGGGTTGCGATCGCTAGGCAGCTACCTTGCTATCCCCGAGAAAATCTACAACCAGAATAGTCAACAACCGCTACCGTGTCCAGCTATACCTGGATCTGCACACAAGGTGCAGGGAGTAACGTGAGTACCCCAACTCAGTAAGTAACAACAGTAAATAAAGACTGAGCAGTAGTGACGAGCAACAAAGCATATAAAGTTCATATCATGAAATCTCGATAAAATACAACATGCTTTAAAAATCAGTGTTTGAATCAAATCATCTCGTTTAAAACCCAGTTCCAGTAAAACTCATTTAAAGATATTTTTCAACAGTTTCAAACATAGGCTCAATGCAAAGGTGAGCAAAAATGATGAAATCATAAACAACCCCTCGGGCAAAACATCACTCATATACAGCCCATAGGGCAAACCTCACAGTCACTCATGCCTCTTGGGCATACCTCACAATCACTCATGCCTCCTAGTCAATCAGCACTCGGCACTCGGCACTCGCACTCAGTAGGTACCTGCGCTCACTGGGGGTGTGTACATACTCCGGAGGGGCTCCTTCAGCCCAAGCGCTATATCAAGCCAAATCATGGCATAAATCACTCAGGCCCTCGGCCTCACTCAGTCATAAACCTCTAAAGCCACTCGGGCTCTCAGTAAAAACAGGGTACTCAGCCCAAAACAACATTTATATGCATCAAAACAGAGTAATAAAATAGCGTTATGTAGTAAACAGGTATAACCATGACTGAGTATAGATTTTCAATCGAAAATAGTGAGAGGATAGTAAGAAAAAGGCCCCTAAGGGTCCAAACAGCACTGGCACAAGGCCCAAACATGGCATTCCGCCCAATTTATAGAAACTCATTTCTAAAACTCATAAGTATCATATAGTTTCAACAAAATATGCAACTTTATAGTTGCTACGGGATGGACCGAGTCACAATCCTCAATGGTGCACGCCCACACGCCCGTTACCTAGCATGTGCGTCACCTCAAAATAGTAAATGATTCGAAATCTGGAGTTTCATACCCTCAGGACTAGATTTATAATCGTTTACCTCAAATCGGTCAAATCTCTACTCCGCGATGCTCTGCCCCTCTATTCGGCCTCCCAACGCTCCGAATCTATTCACGATCAGTACAATATTATCAATTTATGCTAAAGGAATGAATTCCACAAGAAAACTACTAACTTAGACCAAACACTCGAAATTAGCTCAAACCCGGCCCCCAAGCCCACGTCTCGAAATCTGACAAAATTTACAAACCTAGAAAGTCCATTCACTCCCGAGTCCATACATACAAAATTTATCAAAATCCGACGTCATTTGGTTCTTCAAATCCTTAATTTACTCTCCAAAATCCCAATCCCTAACCCCTCTTTTCACTTCAAAAAATCCTACTAATTATTGATGAACAAAGCCATAGATTCACGAAATTTATACCATTATGGGTTAGAATCACTTACCCTAACGTTACTCCTTGAAAACCTTCGAAAAATCTCCCCTCCCGAGTTCCTCAAGCCCAAAATTTAAAATGAAAGACAAAACAACGAGCTAGAGGTTTTCTGCCCAGCACTATCGCACTTGCTGCCTCTTTTTCCGCTTCTGCGACGTCGCACCTGCGGAAATTTCCATCGCAGGTGTAGAACACACTAAAGAGCCCAGGTTCCACATCTGCGGCCCAAATCACGCGCCTGCGCTTGCGCACCTGCACGTAACACTTCGCATCTGCGAAGCTAGTCACTTTCCTCTCTTCTGCATCTGCGCCCCAGGTCTCTCACCTGCGGGCTCGCAGATGCGACCTCACCCACGCACCTGCGGACCCAGCCTACCTCAATATTGTCCACACCTGCGAACTATCACGCGTACCAGCGACCTCGCACCTGCGGTTCTCCCCTCCGCAGGTGCGGAAATATCAGTAGCAGCAGCTTCAGCTGTATTTTGCAACTTCAAACAATCCGTTAACCACCCGGAATCACCTCGAGGCCCTCGAGACCTCAACCAAGAATACCAACAAGTTATATATCAATATACAAACTTAGTCGAACCTTCGAATTACTCAAACCAAATCGAATCACCAAATTACTCTCGGATTCAAGCCTAAGAACTTCTAAAATTCCAAATTCGACAACCGATGCCGAAACCAACCAAACCACGTCCGAATGACCTCAAAATTTACACACACTTCACAAATGACACCACAAACCTACTCCAACTTCTACAAATCCATTATGACCCCAATATCAAATTTTCTACTGTAGACCGAAATCGCCAAATTTCCAACTTTTGCCAATTCAAGACTAATTCTACTACGGACCTCCAAATCACATTCTGGACGCACTCCTAAGTCCCAAATCACCTAATGGAGCTAACGGAATCATAAAAATTCTAATCTGAGATCGTTTACACATAGGTCAACATCTGGTTAACTTTTCCAACATACACTTCTAAATAGGATGCTAAGTGTCTCAATCCACTCCGAAACCACTCTGGGCCCAAACAAACTAACTCGGTATAACATAATACAGCTGAATAACACATAAAGATACATAAAATGGGGGAAATAGGGAAATAACTCCTGAAACGACCGGCCGAGTCGTTATATCCTCCCCCTCTTAAACAACCGTTCGTCCTCAAACGGGTCTAGAAACATACCTGGAGTCTCGAATAGGTGTGGATATCTGCTCCGCATCTCCCGCTCGGTCTCCCAGGTGGCCTCCTCCACAGGCTGACCTCTCCACTACACCTTCACCGAAGCAATGTCCTTCGACCTCAACTTCCAAACCTGCCTATCCAGAATAGCCACTGGCTCCACATCATAAGTCATATCACCCTCCAAATGAACCGTGCTGAAGTCCAAAACATGGGACGGATCTCCAATATACTTCCGAAGCATAGAGACATGAAACACTGGGTGCACACTCGACAAGCTGGGTGGCAAGGAAAGCTTATAAGCCACCTCCCCTATCCTCTGAAGCACCTCAAAAGTCCCAATGAACCTGGGGCTTAATTTTCCCCTCTTCCCAAACCTCATAACACCCTTCATGGGTGATACCTTCAGCAAAACCTTCTCCCCAACCATGAAAGATACATCACGGACCTTCCTGTTCGCATAGCTCTTCTGCCTAGACTGCGTCGTGCGAAGCCGCTCTTGAATCAATTTCACTTTATCTAATGCATCCTGGACCAAGTCTGTACCCAAGAGCCTAGCCTCACCCGGCTCAAACCATCCAACCGGAGATCTACACCTCCTCCCA